>JARFJB010002320.1:5967500-6117500 GCA_036346205.1 Vesta saturnalis
ACACAATACATATAATACACACAAACACACATAAACACACACAAAACACACACAAATACAACATATACAAAACACATAAACACAACATAACACACACAATTACACACATAAACACACACAAAACGCACACAAACGCACAAACGCACAACAAACACAAACGCATACAAACGCACACAAACGCACACAAACGCACACAAACGCACACAAACTTACAAACGCACACAAACGCACACAAACGCACACAAACGCACACAAACGCACACAAACGCACATCAAACGCACATAAACGCACACAAACGCACACAAACACACACAACCACACACACACGCACACGCACACACGCACACACGCACCACGCACGCACACGCACGCACGCCCACCACCACCACACACCACACACCACACACCCACACCACACACCCACACCACCACGCACGCACGCCGCAGCACCACGCACGCACGCAGGCACGCACGCACACCACACACACACAGCACACGCGCGGCACACACACACACACACACACACACACACACCACAACAAGCAATACTCAGTTTGTAAAACACGGTCTCTTTCGTAGAGTTTCTGATGCAATTGTGATAAGAATGAAGATTGTACTTTTTCATGATTCTACCTATACCCCGTCGGCTTGATGTATTTTATGATGACTTGTACATGAATTTTTTATGAAAGAGCCAATAACGTTAAATGCATTTTCTTCATTTTCAAGGACAACTTTCTGTCAAACAGGTTTTTCATAAACCACTCTACCGGTTCAGCGAAATATAGCAGGATGGATTGGGATATCGTTCAGCATACGTCCTTGAGGCTAACAAATAATTTTCTTGACAAAATCCAATTACCAATAGCATGGCTCTTAGTACCGCCATCGGATATTTCCTCATACCTCGATAAGTTAAAACTATTAAACTGTTATTGTAAACAGAAATGGGAATAAACTACTATTGCTCAATGAAAAGTTACATTAAAAATACGATTTTATAGTAGAAATCTAAGCCAGATAGGTATAGGAAGCTGTAATACAGGTTGAAAGAGGATCTAAATCTGCGTCGATTTAGTGTAAAGGTGCATGGTGTTTCATTTAAAATAATTTTTGACACCTCGGTATATATTTAACATACATATGTTTTAATAAAGTTTGTTCCTTTGGCTTAAAACTCGGCAACAAGATTTAATTTCAAAAAATAATGTACAGGATATTCACAATTTGTCTATTATACCCGGCATAATCATTACCTTCAAATTATTTCAAAAACTAAAGGATTTAGGCGTATTACATCCTATTAATAATGGCTATTTTATGTCTTAGAATCCAAAACTGACAAGTTATACAGGATGCTTCATAAGAAAACACCAAACTTTGGAATGGTTCTACTTACGTGTCCCGTTCTCTTTTTAGTGTTTAGTTTAATGGCGTAATCGGATCTACGCTAACTAAATTGGTTTCGAAGATACAGAGTGATTCTCAAAATCTGCCGGTTTTATTATCTCTTATGACTCGGTTATTTATGGAGATAAAAAAAAGCTTTGGATACGAAAGTTTTATGACTTTTTACGCTGAATCCAGTGGCGTTCTTAAAAAAAATATAGATGTTTGATTTTTTGAGATATTATCAAAAGTAGCATTTTCTTCAATGGGACACCCTGTATCTGATAATCTCAAAAAATTGAATTTTTTCTTGAGATTGCAACAATATATAACGCTTAATATATTGCATTGTCCTAAATAGCTAAAATACTAAAAAAAACATTTTTTTTTAGTTGGCCATGGATTTAATCAATTCTTTATTTTATAATAGGCATAATAAAATTGCAGATAATAACAAAAATAAAACATTAATAAACTAAAACAACAACTACAAAAAACAAGAAAATGTTTAGAACAGCTCAACAATAATTATTTCAAACACTTATATATAACAATTAGCATAGGTGGTTAATCACAAAAGGTGCTCAAATTGTCTTCCATTCTGCTCGATGCATTTTTGGGCTCTGCTTGTAACTGAACGAGTGGCGTTATAGATTCGAATATTTGGCACTCTTCCAATGCAATTAATAAAATTTGCTCTGAGTTCTTCTATAGTATTATATAGTTTTATAGACTTCATTTTGATAGATCCCCAAAATAATAGTCGAGTGGCGTCAGGTCGGGGGAACGCGGAGGCCATCTGTTTGGTCCATATGTACCAAGCCAATTTTCGCCAAAATTGACATTTAGTAAGTCCCTTACCATGTGACTATTATGTGCAGGAGCACCGTCTTGTTGTAAATAAACATTATTTCTTGCAGCTAATGGCATGTTATCCAACTCCATTATTACACATTCTTCCAAAATTTGGATGTATCCTTGAGCATTCAAATATTCATTAAAAATTCTGTAGTTAAGGACTCTGTTTTGATATAGCGCCACCCATACATGGAACCCAAACCGTCCTTGTTGTATCCTGGCGACCGTCTGATGAGGATTTATGTTTGACCAATATCGATTATTATGTCGATTAAAAATTCCTTCGCTAGATATAAAAGCCTCGTCGGTCCATATTATATTTTGAAAAAAATTGGGATTCCGATTAATCTGCTGCGAATACCAATGACAAAATGTTAAACGCCGCTCTTCATCTCCAGGATGTAAGTTATGAACCTTTCTTATTTTATATGGTTTATACTTATGCTTTCTTAACGTTTTAAAACTTTAATTATTGGCCAAACTTTAAAATTCGGCAATATCTCAACAGAGACCCTTATTTATTCAATATTGTAGTTTTTCTGGTTTCCAAATGACAACTTTAAATTGTGAAATCCTTTAAATTTTTCGCCGGTTACTCAAATATGTTGGAGGCGTCTTTATTTATTCAATAATGAAGCATAATTTTCTAATTTGATTTTCAAACACCTTTTTAAAAATTAATTTGGAAAGAAAAATACAATCTAATTGATGTTTTTGACATTTAAAAAAAAAAAACCAAATCCAATAAAAAATTTTTTAATTTTGTTGTTAAAATTTGAAAAATAAATGGTTAAATTGAATTTTTTATTATTGGGTTCCTGAAATTTTTTAAAATATTCCTCAAAATCACCTTATATTTTTTAAGAACGCCACTGATTCAACGTAAAAGTCATAAACTTTCGTATCCAAACCTTTTTAATCTCCATAATAACCGGTCATAAGAGATAAAAAACCGGCAGATTTTGAGAATCACTCTGTATCTTCGAAACCAATTTAGTTAGCGTAGATCCGATTGCGCCATTAAACTAAACACTAAAAAAGAGAACGGGACACGTATCTTAGTTTTTTTGTATCTCTTACCGTTTAGCCTATACCCTATAATGTTAACGAAAGAAAACCACCCTGTACATTTATTTTGTGGAATATGTCCAATCGTATGGTGTGAATATGATCTTTAGTTGTACTCATAAGAGGCTCGGTTGGGCGGGACATTGGACATTGTTATTCATAAGTTTTTTGTTCTTCAAAATTTCGCAATGTTAACATAAAATTTAAAAAATTTCGATTTTTCCTAAAAGAATGATACTCTTATCTGAAGTCGCTGCGATGCACTGTTTTCGAAATAAATCGATTTGAACTTTTCATGTGTTAACCATACTTTTATAAAATTAACTAAGAATTCATTTAGTAATTTACGTTAATTCGTCATAAAATCAACTCTAGAATCTGCAGTTTTCTTTTGTGAAAAAAGTTTGTGTACAAATATATTATATATATATATATATATATATATATATATATATATATATATATATATATTTTATTTAATTTATAATATTAATATTAAATATGACATTTTCTCTTTGAAACTTGTGTAAATAAACGTAAAAATTAATTCAACGTTTCGGGCACCTCCTTTGTTCCCATTGTCAAGAATTTATTTTGACAATTACAGAAATTGAAACAAGGTAAATATTTTTAACAAGTACAGAATATGAAACAAAGTAACTAATTTAAATTCAAACTGGGCGAGCCGGGTAGTTGGTCTAGTATATGACGTAGAAGGTGTAGAAGTGGGGACGCCAGGAATAATTGCAGTATAGGTGTTTGAAATTTCTGGAGGATTTCGAGTTGGTTGAAATCTCGAACCAACTTGTTTAATATTCTTCCAAATTTGATGCATTCTAGAAGTGTCATCTCGTTTATTGAGGGCGTTCGGCCTTCTTTCAATTTCAACTGCTTCTCTAATAATTCGTTCGTGTAAGGTATGTAGATGTGCAATTAAACGGATATTGTTGGAGTTAATTTGGTCTCCTGTGTCTAAATGATGTGCAGCTAAAGACGATGATGGATTGCGCTGTTTAATTGCTAGTTTGTGTTCATCGGTTCTCGCATATAATATTCTATTAGTTTGTCCGATATAAGTTCTTGGACAGTTGTTGCACGGTATATCATACACTCCTTCGTTTTCATTAGGGATTTTGTCTTTGGAGTTTCTTGAAAGTTGGAACAAAGTTGAATGTGATTTGAATACCGGTCTAAAGTCGTTTTTGGGAAATGCCTTTGCCATTCTGTCTGTAATTCCTGTTATATAAGGTAGAATAACAGGAATCTTGCGTTCATTGTTTGACAAATTATTATTTCTCGGTCTTCTTACTTTGTTGGTAATTTTCAATACTTCTTGATCTTTGTATCCATTTTGAAGTAATATTTTATTAATAGTCTTCATCTCTTCCGTTTTAGAGTTTTCGTCAGATAAGTGGTAAGAGCGGTATATCAAGGATTTTATAACGCTACGCTTCGTATGAGTTGGTTTTTAATAAACTCTGTGTGTAAATTTACCATTAGGAAGTCTTGTTATCAGGGTGTCCAAAAAAGGGAGTGTATTATTTTCTTCAACTACCATAGTAAATTTTATGTTGTCGTGAATCTTGTTCATATGTCGTCTCGGGTATTAATGCTGTTTGCGCGTTTTCCGATGTGTATAGCTTCTCTTATTACTCTATTTTGTTAGATGTTCTGCTGTTCTCGTCTTAAAGAAGTTGATATTGTGTGATGTCGATTGAACATGTACTAAAGATGAGATTGTGTTGTTTTTCCTTACCGCTAATTCAAGTTCTTCCAGTCTAGCACTGATTCGTCTGTTTGTTTAACCCATGTATGTTTTAGAGTCCCCACATGAAATCACGTATATTCATTGATCTTATAGATTGATTTTGGATTTTGGGTTAAGCGATATTGTTCTGATCTTTTCATTCGTCTTAATAATCGGTTTGATGTATTTTTTAAAATTCTGTTAACCCGGTCTGTTGTTCCCTGTATGTACTGTAAGAGTACTTTGTTTGTTTATTGCTTCTCTCTTTCGTCTTGATTTTTCTTCTTCGCATTTTGGTTTTGGTTTTTGGGTAAATCCGTTTTGTAATGAAGCTGACGTTAGTACTTTTATTTCTCCTACATGTTTAGATGGTCTGCCTGTCGATTGAATCTCGTGATTAGTGTTTTGACCACGGCCTATAGCTGTGCTGGGTAATAATGGAATTGAGCATTCAGGGATTTGTTGGTGTAGGTGGCTTTATAAACGGTGTGTCCTGGTTTGTTCTCCCTTATTGCAGATTAATCCGTCTAAAAACGGCAATGTTCCAGTGTCTTCTATTTCCATCGTAAACTTTATCTTTTCGTAGAATCCATTTAAATTTTGTAGAAATCGATCCAGTTCTTTTCGTCTGTGTGTCCAGATTATAAAATTGGCCAATAGATAGCAGAGATTTAGTGTTTCCTTTTTAATTAGGTCTATAAAAAGGATAGAATTTTTATGTATTTTCGGCGTATGGTTGCAGCTGTTTTGGTTGCAAGTTCTTGTAAAGGTGGCCTGAATGAACTCGCGATTGGTCCCATTATGTCTTTTTTGAATTTTTGGATCGATCTTGGTGTTTCTTATTTTCATTTTTGTCGTTTTTTTCAAATATGTTGTAAGATCCGTCGCGACCTTTTGGTATGCTACGTCTTGAAGAGGGTGGCGTTTCCTTTATGTGCGGGCACTATCACGAGATGCGTGTTTTTTGTCAAAGATTTTTAATGCTTTCAATCGCATATTTCAATCTTTTAGTAAAAATTGTTGTTCTTGTCTCAGTTAGTTCCATTTTAGAAACGTGTTGTTATGTGATGTGAATGACGGCGGTTCTGACATCGTCAGCTTTTAACTTCTTATCGTTATAAGTGGTACGTACGGTCTTGATTTTTCTTGACGACACTGGTTACACCCCTTTTCGTTTTGGTAGAAAAATGTTTACTCAAATGTTGTTTGTGTACAACTAAGCAGTGCCCCCCCCCCGGAGTGAAAGGGGCTGTGGATTGGGGGGGGGGGGTAAAACACTCAGCATTTGGCCAATACATAATATTAGATACTAAGTCTTATTATAATGCCAACATTTATATTCATTTTAGCACTACATAATGAGTATTAATGCCATTAATGGTTTTATTACCTTCTAAACTCTTGTTATGCCAGTAAGTCTTAGACTTATTAATGATAATAAAAAATTTAAACTAAGAAGGGTTCTAACAGCTAAAGCTTACTATTCAATATATAGATGATAGCATAGTTTAAGATATTAATAATAGAATATGTGATATTATGTAACTGTTTGTTCGTTTACATGACTTTTTGGACATGTCCTGTCGTTTTAAAAAGAATCTATACAGGATAATAAATAATAATAATAATAATAATAAATAATAATAATAATAATAATAATAATATTGATAATAATAATAATAATAATAATAGTAATAATAATAATAATAATAGATATGGAAGAAGAGTCTCGTGGTGCCAAAAGAAGAACGGAATCTACTGAGTCTAGCCTTCAATCTACTGATGACGTGACTCTAAGGGAAGCTAGACAGAGAAATTCAAAGTCGACAGTGAAGGCAAAGAAGAAAAAGGGATGGCAACTAGGGAGACCCCGAAAGCCACCCTCCTAAAAGTGATATTCAGACTGTGATATTATCAGTTGAGAACTTATTTCTTAAATCTGTGATATTATTTGTTGTGATTGTTTAATATTTTACATTTTACCTGTGATATTATTTGTTGTAAATGTCCAGAGAATTTTATTTATACACAGAGTATATATTTATATTTTAACTTTAATATTTCACATTTTACCTGTGATATGATTTGTTGTAAATGTCCAGAGCATTTTATTTATACACAGAGTATATATTTATATCTTAACTCATTTATTTATTTACTAATTAAAATTATGGCGTACAACCGTATAATTCAATGGAACTGTAGAGGGATTGAGAGACGATATGTTGACATTAAAATGCTCTTACATGAATATAATCCAATGTGTCTTTGCCTACAAGAAACGCATCTTAATCACGATCAACCATATTCCCTTAGAGGGTATGAAATATTTCGTAAAGATTACACTAAAGGGCAAAGAGGATCTGGTGGTGTTGCGATTCTAGTCAAAAATAGCCAACCTATCGAAAGCATTGTTTTGAGCAGTCAATTGCAAGCTGTTGCAATAAAAATAAACGCAGCAATGAAAATAACCATCTGCAATGTATACTTGCCCAATACAAATTGGGGCATTACAGAGCTCGAAAATCTTGTAGCACAGCTACTTACACCATTGTTGTTACTTGGAGACTTTAATGTACACAATGTTCTGTGGGGTTCCACCAAAAATGATAGCAAAGGCCGACTTTTGGAAAAATGGTTAAATACAGACCAAATCACTCTGCTTAATACTGGATCAGTAACATACCACAATGCTCGGTCCAGAATTTTTGACGTTCTGGATCTGACGTTAGCTTCTACAACACTAGTACCTAATCTACGATGGTATCCTCTTGACGACCTTCATAATAGTGACCATTTTCCTATAGTCACAGAAACGGACTACGTTATTCCAGAAAGGAAAGTTGTCAAGAGATTCCTTACTGATAAAGCTGACTGGAACAGGTTCCGCGAACATCTGGCAGTACCAGAACAAATAAATGTAAAAAACGTTACCAAATCCATTATGAAGGCAGCAGAGATAAGCATTCCTAGATCGGGAAATCAACCCATAAAACGACCGATTCCATGGTGGAATTGTGAGGTCAGAGTCGCTATCAGAAATAAAAAAATAGCATTTAGAATGTACCAAAAAGATCCTACGGTTGAAAATCACGTAAAATTTAAAAAAGCTAGAGCGGTTAGTAGAAGAAAAGTGCTTGAAAGCAAACGTCAAAGTTGGAAGCAGTACACTTCTTCAATTAACTCTAACACCGATGCAAGCAGTACCTGGAAGAAAATCAAGGCTGTTAGTGGTAAATACAAAATTAACACAGTTTCATCAATACAAACAGATCAAAGTACTGTCACGGAAAACTCTCTTGAGATAGCAAACACACTGGCTAATCATTTTTCAAGTGTCAGTAGCTTGGTTAACTACCACGAAGATTTTTTACGAGCAAAAAATAGAAGTGAGGTTGAAGTGTTTTTTGGTACGACATGCAACATAGATTACAACTTGCCTTTCACAATGGGAGAAATGAAATATGCAATGAAAAAAAGCAAAAAAACCGCACCGGGACAAGATGAAATCTCAAACGATATGTTGAATAACCTAACACATGAAAGTAAAAACGCATTGCTAACACTTTTCAATAAGCTCTGGAGTGAAGGTGCCTACCCAGATGAATGGAAAGAGGCAATAGTTGAACCGATCCTAAAACCTAGCAAAAATCCATTATTAGCAGCAAGCTACCGCCCAATTAGTATAACGTCTTGCATGGGCAAGCTTTTTGACAAAATGTTAAACAGCAGATTGCAGTGGTTTTTGGAAAAAGGTAACTTCCTAGGGTCATACCAAGCAGGCTATCGAAAATATCGATTAACTACGGATCACCTAGTTCTTCTTGAGAATGCAATCCAAGAGGCGTTTCGGAAAAGAGAAAGTCTTGTAGCGGTCTTTTTTGACATCAAGGGTGCCTTTGATATGACATGGAGGCAAGACATCACAAATAAGCTATTTAATTTTAATTTACGAGGCAATTTACCAAATGTAATTAAGTCCTTCCTAACGAATAGGCGCATCCGTGTAAGAATCGGTGATGAACATTCCGAGACAAAAAAAATTGAAAATGGAATACCACAAGGATTTACGTTAAGTTGTACACTATTTTCTGTAGCAATAAATGACATAGTCCTGAATGTGCCAGATTCCATTACAAAATGTTTATATATAGACGACATCGCTATTTTCTGTTCAGGTAATACAGTCGGTGACATATCTCGAAAGCTTCAACCTGCAATTAACCAAATTGTAAAAAATGGAAACAGAATTGGTCTTCGATTCTCTGAAGAGAAAACGCAATGCATGCATTTTAGCAGACTCAGAACTCCAGGTTATGGTCCACTCTTGTATATGGGAAATAAGCCTATCAGATGTCCCGAAAACGCACAATTTTTAGGTCTTACTTTTGACAGATCCTTAACGTGGAAACCACACATTGAGCACCTCAAAAATAATTGTTTACGAAACTTAAATATCTTAAAAGTCCTAGCAAATACCAAGTGGGGATCAGATCATAAATGACTGATCAAGATTTACAAAGCATTAATATTGTCACGGTTAGATTATGGATGCATCGTCTATTCGTCTGCTCGCAAATCGTTACTTACCATCTTAGATACAGTGCATAACGCTGTCATTAGGTACTGTATCGGCGCTTTTCCTACCAGTCCAATTGAAAGTCTGTATTGCGAATTAGGAATCCCATCCCTAGAAAACAGAAGGAATCAACTGCTGACTATATACATAACAAAAACTAAAGCGTTACCATCACATCCTTTTAACCATAAGATGAAGATAGAATAGCACACATATAGACTACGACCAACAATAACCCGGCCTGTCCATGTGCGATTTCACGAGTTCATCCATAGTCATAATATAAATATTCCAACGTTAATGAATGAATGGCCATTAGAGTTTCCACCATGGATTGCCCCTAAAATAAGAGTAAGAAAAGATTTAACCTATCTTAATAAAAAAACTACTTGCAACAATACTTACCTGCATTTATTTTCCAAAATATGTCACGAACAACCGTTATACCAAACTCTGTATATAGGCGGATGTAAAACAGAAAATGGAGTTGGAAGTGCAATCATGGTAGACAATTCGTCATATAGCTGGGGCCTGAATCCAGCATCATCCACAAGTTTTGCAGAAGAATATGCTTTATGGCAGGCAATGTTATACTGCAACATAGTAAATGAAACAAAAAATTTTATGATTGTTACTGGCAGCCTAAACATAGTAAACAACCTATCCCAAATGTATTCCACTAATCCAATGACCATTATATGCCAATCCGCCCTGAAACATTTAAACGAGCTAGGAATTACACTAACATTCATTTGTACACCGAAACATGCACAAATACCTGGAAATGAACAGGTCGAATCATTTGCCCGTCAAGCAGCACACACAGCTATTCTAGATGTGGACCTAATGAAAATGATAGAGTTTAAAAAGTATTTGAAAAAAAATAGCTTTAAAATATGGCAACAACTATGGTTCACAACAAACACGCATCTCTCCACAATGAAACTCCGTGTTCAAGGTTTATATGAATTACCAAAAGCGTCTAGAGAAGAAACTGTTAAGATACACAGACTCCGAATAGGACACACGAAGCTCACACACCAACATCTGCTGAAGGGAGATCCAGAACCGAAATGCCATGATTGTCAAGTATCGTACACTATTAGATTATAATGCACCCCTATTTTGGTGTCAAATTTATATTGCGCCCTTCTGGTTTGGTAACCCAACGCGGTTTTATTTTGCCTCGGCTTTGCTCAATCGGGTTTATTTTATAAACGGGGTGTGGTTCGTAGTAAGTACTGGATGGGCTTAACACTGTAACCTTAAATAAAAACCGTAAAGCATTTTTAAAATGTATATTAACCAAATATTTACAATAAATAAAATAAGAAGGTAATTAACAAAATGTATAGGAGAACTTCTCGGTCCGGGTCCTAGCGTCACTGGGTGCGACGTCGCTTCTGTGAACAAAAGATGGTCTTGTTAATCTATTCCTTACCTAAGAGGCAAAGTTTAGGTTACGGTCCTGCACGTATAGTAGCGAGAGCGTCAGCCTTGATACCGTTGTTGGTCGGGGCGCCAGCGCAATGAACTCGAATCGTTTGAGAAAATCGATATCGTGTTTATACGTTAGTAACTCTGGATCGCTGAAGCAAGGATGTCTTACTCCCGGGAAATAATACACACGAAATGCACGTATACAAACGCGAGGTCTTGTGACGGTCTTTTTCCAATTATAACCGGTTTTAATGCAGGCAATTAGATTATTTATCTAACTAAATTAATTACCGATCTCTATACTAAGTTTAATTATTTATAATTAATCAAGGGAACAAAATACTTAATATTAAAACTACTCTAATAGGTTTACGTAAAGATAGAATACTATACGTAATCTCTAATTTGTATACAAACGTTCTCGCACCAGGTATTTACGATGGTTAGGTGGACTACTAATTTATACTACAGGTTATGGAGGTATTCCTCTGCAATTTAAAGACACCGTGTATGGTTATTATGTTTGTCTGGAGATAGTGTATGAGTTTCGAGCGAGATTTCAGTAATGCCCAGAAGACGTAGGCGACGACCTGTCTTTACTGTATATACTAAGAGAAAGGTCATAGGTCTTTACAGCCCTGTAACAACCCTTCACCCTCAAGTGTTGATGAGATACGTCGGGGGCTACCCCTGCGTTCCTCTAGGTGTACTTTGTGGTGGCGAGTGATGATGGGATCTACCCTTCGTGCTACTCTAGGTGCTAGTGTAGTATAACTCCTGGAGCTCAGCCCGGAATTATTTACGGTCTGTAGTGTTTGAGTGTAAATTGTCAGAATGTATAACTTTACAACTTACGTGTCTATCAATAGCAGTACAGAATTGAACTTTAGGTTGCCCGGTGCGAGGTGGTGTGCGTTCTCGCCCGATCGCGAAGGACTCTTCGTCGGTGAACAACAGGTCGGTGCTTACACTAAGCAAACGGAGCGGCTGCGGCTACTGGTTTCTGGAACGGTCAACGGTACGGAGGCGGCTGCTGGATATCGGCTTAACTTGAATCTACTAAGATTCATCTCTCCTTACTGAAGGAGTTTTTTTTTTATGCGCGTCGCGAGTTTATAAAGGTGCATCTGTGGGCGGCTTCGCGGCTACCGTGCGGGAATACCGTTACGTGATTGGTTAAAATCGTTCTGACGTGCAGAAACTTACGGTTTCTTAGAAATACACGTCAGCGGTGATGAATAAATTATTTGTTGTGCAATATCGCGTAAACTTATGAAATCTTACATACAGGATGGTCCGCACATAATTTATTCTAGAACATATAAGTACAGGACGCTGGTTCTTTACAAGATATCTTATACATGAATGTCCAAAATTACATGAACAAAGATCTAACCACAATATCTTGAACGCTTATCCAGAGAATTTTAAGACAACTGAGGGTACCAAGAACATATTAAACTGTTTGAGAACTATAGACGTATTTAACCGAGTGTAATATACAAGAATAGACTGAAGGACAAAGTGTATATGAGGCGATATGACCGTTTTGCAGTTAAAGCCTCAAAAAAATAATAATAATGGCTTTTATTGAAGAGTAATACACAAAGTAGCTTAATTTGCTACTTACTAAACAAGAAAATAATATTTTCGACGCATAGCTCTAGCACAGATTGGCTACTCCACTTAACCAGCTAGACATTGCATAAAATAAGTTTATGTATAAACACAATAACTGTTTGCATACATACGAAAGGAGGATAAATTCATAATAGACAGAATAAAGAAAACAGACAAAGAGAAAACTTAACTATCAATAATGTTTACTGTTTCTTAACTTAACTGTAAGGTAAGTTCTAACTACTAGGATCTATATATCAGTATTTAATATTATATGCTTTAATTTATATTTAAACTGCCTAATGTTTATATTTTTTAGTTCGCTAGGTAGATTATTACACAATTTAATCATATGCAAATGAACGTTTGAAAGTGGCTGTACGATGGCGGGCACATTATAATTATCTTTATATCTAGTGTTCACGTTATGTAAACTAGGCTTCTTAGTAAATTTAGGCTTTTAAGGGATTTAATGGATTTGTATCTAATAAGGCTTTGTGGGTGTATGCTCCTAAATTTAAAACTCTGCGCTCTTCGATACAAATCCCCTTTAGCTGTTTGAATTTGTGAGAAATGTGTTCATACTTTCTAATACCAAAAATGAAACGAACACAAGAGTTTTGTACTGCTTCAATTCTTTGTTTTTCAATCGCATTTAAACATGGACCGTACAGAAAGTTACAGTAAGTAACGTGAAACAGTATCAATGACTCACATAGCAATATTTTAAGCTCAATATATAAAAATTGCCTACTGCAATATAACATTTTTAATGAAGAATGTGCTTTGGTATAAGTTTTGCTACATGTGCTCGAAATCTTATCTGTTTATTCAAAATAACTCCTAAGTTACTAGTGGTTTTGACTACTGGAAGGTTTACATTATCAATGGTAAGATTGCAATATTCTTTAATATTAATTTTAGCAGAGCTAGCAAACAACATACAATTTGATTTAGATGGATTGAATTTTAAATTGAATTCTTCTGATAATTTTTGAATTTGGCTCAATTCTTTATTAATGTTGTCATATGTTTCTTTATAGTCTTTACCATCAAAACTTGCGTATAATTGCATGTCATCTTCAAACGCTTGAACACGACAAAATGTAACCGCATTTAAAACATTTATGGTATATATTATATACAATAGAAACCCAAGAATAAACCCTTGTGGAACCCCAGTTAGTAATTTTATTAGAATACCTGTTATTAATTCGAATTTTCTGATATCTATCTGCTAGATATGAGAATACCACAGAGACGGAAGAGGTACTAAAGCCGAAAAATTTTAAAATAAAGCACATCAGATTATGATTAATCGTATGAAAAGCTTTAGAAAAGTCAAGCAACACTAATGTAATAGTGGATAAATAAAGTATTATTATTATTCTTATTACTACAATCGGATCGAAGTTGCAATCATCCTGATGTTGATGGTCATTAACGAATATTGTAAAATACCCAAATACTATACAATAAAATTATTAATAATTGGGCATCTTGACTCTCTTCGTATATTTTCCTAATTTTTTCTCATATCTGGGCTCGAGGCCCCAAGGTTGGGGGCCCTGGGACAGTGCCCGGTTGCCTCATTGTAGCTACGGCCCTGCAACTAAGGGTTACTAATATAACTTTGTGGTCAGGAAATGGTAAATAAATATTTGTACAATTATTATAAGTTTTGTTATGAACGAATAAAGTAAATATGTAATTAAAAATTATTATTAATTTTATTAAATATATAAATAAAAAGTTTACCTCCAGTAGGATTTGAACCTACGACCTGCACTTTGCTACAGTACCACGCTAACCAACTGCGCTATCGAGCAACTTGACTAATATTAAATTATTATAAGTTTTGTTATGAACGAATAAGTTCAAAAGTAAATATGTAATTAAAAATTATTATTAATAATAACTATAAAAAAAAGTTGCTTTGGTATGTGTGAATCCTTGCGATATTGCAGGTTCACATTCCATTAATATAAGTAATTTGATTGTAATCTTATTATATTTAGAATTTACATCAGTTCTACATACATAAAGACTAAATTTACATCGATTGGGGCTTGAATATCGATAGTATAAGTCGTAGGTTCAAATCCTACTCGAGGTAAACTTTTTTTTTATTTATGTATTTAATAAAATTAATAATAATTTTTAATTAAATATTTGTACAGGGTGTCCCAACGATAGATTAAAGTAAGTTTATGCTTAACTAGAATTATTTGTGTAATTATTGTATGGACCATGGGGTAGAGGTAAGAAGTGTGCATTTTTTTAAAATATTGGAAGTTATACAGGGTGTGCCAGAAAAGCAGGACGTGAAAAAGTATGATTTTTTAAATAGAACACCCGTATTTGATTTTAGTTTTAATTCTACGTGTCCATACAAACATATTTTGTCATACAAAAGATTGGCTGAAAGTTTTTAGTTCCTGAGATATTCGCGTTTAAAGATTATTATGGTCATTTTCGTGGGGTTGATGAATGGGCAATTGTTCTGTTATTTCACAATAAAAAAAATTGATATTTCGTGTGAAAAATGAGTGATATTATACTAACGTTTAGACCGAGTAGTATTTCTAATTTTCTCAACAGGGTGTTTGTTATAACCATAAAAATTTGAAAATTCTCAAATTAAAAAATCAGTTTTTTAATTGCACACCCTATATATTTTTATTTCATTTTATTCGGGATTAAAAATCTATCATTTTGTCAAATATATCCTATATCTATCTTTGATAGTTTTCGAGTAATTTCGATTTTTCACACTAGCTACTTTATTTTCGATAACATTGCATTGCATGGATCTTGGTAGCCATGGAAAATAATAATTGCGTTACTAAGATACAAAGGTTTCCTACTTGTCAAAATAAACACATATTAAATTTGTCGTTTTCGCATTTAACTTGTTATCAATTCTTGTATCAATTATGGATTATTCGACAAATGAATTAATTGATATGATATACGTGTTGGGCGAGGCTGAAAAAAACCCTTTATTGGCACAACGAATCTACAAAATGAAATATCCTGAACGTCGAATACCTACTACTGTTGGCTTGGAAAATTTGATGGATAGATTTGATTCTAGCGGTAGTATACTACACCACACATTTAGAGACCAATAACTTTGGTTTTGAACTTCTCGTAGACAAAATGGATTATCAATGGTGTAATAGTGCATATTATGCCGATTTACAGCCCCATTACTTTTAAACGTCGCCTCATCGGAAAACATTATGGAGCACAAAAAGTTGTTATTTAATTGCAGCCGTTGATTAATGATATTGCAGAATTCAATTCGTCTTGCAAAATCCTCTTCTCGCAATTCTTGATGAAGCTCAATGTGATAGGGATGGTACTTATACTTCAGCGTTGTTCTATCGTCGCTAATGTTCTAGAACTCACTTGGGGATTTTCTTGAATATTTAATAATATTTCAAGTTCTTTTTCTTCATTAGCTGCCCTTTTATTAACAACTTTACGTTTGAAGTATTTAACACTACCGCTAGAATCAAATCTATCCATCAAATTTTCCAAGCCAACAGTAGTAGGTATTCGACGTTCAGGATATTTCATTTTGTAGATTCGTTGTGCCAATAAAGGGTTTTTTTCAGCCTCGCCCAACACGTATATCATATCAATTAATTCATTTGTCGAATAATCCATAATTGATACAAGAATTGATAACAAGTTAAATGCGAAAACGACAAATTTAATATGTGTTTATTTTGACAAGTAGGAAACCTTTGTATCTTAGTAACGCAATTATTATTTTCCATGGTTACCAAGATCCATGCAATGCAATGTTATCGAACATAAAGTAGCTAGTGTGAAAAAATCGAAATTCCTCGAAAACTATCAAAGATAGATATAGGATATATTTGACAAAATGATAGATTTTTAATCCCGAATAAAATGAAATAAAAATATATAGGTGTGCAATTAAAAAACTGATTTTTTTAATTTGAGAATTTTCAAATTTGAATGGTTATAACAAACACCCTGTTGAGAAAATTAGAAATACTACTCGGTCTAAACGTTAGTAATATCACTCATTTTCACACGAAATATCAATTTTTTATTGTGAAATAACGGAACAATTGCCCATTCATCAACCCCACGAAAATGACCATAATAATCTTTAAACGCGAATATCTCAAGAACTAAAAACTTTCAGCCAATCTTTTGTATGACAAAATATGTTTGTATGGACACGTCGAATTAAAAACTAAAATCAAATACGGGGTGTTCTATTTAAAAAAATCATACTTTTTTACGTCCTGCTTTTCTGGCACACCCTGTATAACTTCCAATATTTAAAAAAAAATGCACACTTCTTACCTCTACCCCATGGTCCATACAATAATTACACAAATAATTCTAGTTAAGCATAAACTTACTTTACTCTATCGTTGGGAAACCCTGTACAATTTTGTTTAACTTTAGTTAGCTCAAATTCTGTGTATAGTGTTATTACATTATTTTCAGCCAACCGACAGTACTAGCCATGACTGTGAGTAAGTTTAGGTAACTTAATATATATATATATATATATATATATATATATTGGATTACTCCGTGGCTCAGTGGCAAAGATGTCAGACTAGTAAGTGAAAGGTACCAGGTTCGAATCTAAGAGTAGTCAAGTGCTTGGGAAAAAATTATATATAACATATGAATTCGACTCAAGTGCGAAAACAGTCCTTCTCAAGACTAAGCCTGATGACGGAAGCAGAATCTGCTTCCGAAACGTCGCTCTCAAAAAGCATAAACTGTGGAAATAGGCCAATCAACTCCACTAACTTAAAAATATCATTTTTGAACTTTTTTTAGACGATTTAAAAAACAAATACAGGAAATGTATACAACTGTACTAAAATTAGATACTTAATTAAGAGTTCACACTTCGATTATTTTTTAGGAAATCTAGCTGGTTTTTCAAAATTAGCTATCAAAATGTTCAATCGCAACTAACATATAAATGTTGTTTTCCATTAATTTTAATTATTTCGTTAAAGATGCATTTAAAATTCAAAACATTTTAATCTTTACTCAATGCCAAATTGTAAAAATTTAAAGCTTATTTGAGGAAGTTATAGAGTTCAGGTAAAGCGTATATTCACTGTTACAGTTTTAATTAATTATCTTAGAACGTTTTTCTGTTTCGTAGTTGTAAAATGTTAATTTTATGTTGTAAAGATGCGACTACGAACATTAATATAAGAAATTATAGGTCTAATTAGCATAGTAGGTAGATAGATAGGTGTTCTTAAATTAGCATATAATTTAAACGCGTAAGAATCAATGTTTAATTAGGTTTTTTCGTGTTAAAATATACATTTTAATCCAAATGTGTAAATTTCAAAGCTGCTAAATCTACCTATGTTAACTCACGGTTTTTACCCACGAATTTCTTATCGATAAAATGCTTAATTTTGTGAAAAACCAGATTACTACACTTTTTGTGGGACATATACACGTTCGACTCAATAAATGCATGAATCACAAATGTATACGTCTTCTCAATCAAAATTAGTATATTTTTGAGGTTTTGAAAATTAGTATCAAAAAAAGACAAAAACAACGGGCAAGTTAATATGTAATTATATTTTCGGTATTAAATCGTGTATTTTTAAGTTTATATTCTTTAACTTTACTTCGTGAAATTCCATATTTAATAGCACTAATGCTTTAAATACAATATAATTCCACACCTATTATTTATTCCTTTACGTGTTTCAATACAACATGTACCATTACCAAGAGAAAATATGTAAATAAATTTACAAACAAATAGTTATGGCAACAAATAATTAAGGTAAAACAGCAAACTTGATGTAAATTATAATTCTGTATTTAAAGGCGAGTCTATACGAGCAACCTGTTCGTTCATGGAGGGTACTTTCTGTTTATGTTTATAAATTTCGAATGCTTCCAAAACATCTCATTTATCCTTTTTATTACAAAAATGTAAAAATTTAATGTTGTTTTGTGAAGTCGTAAGTGATTATTTACTATTAAATGTTCGGCATAATTTGATTTGTCAGTGTGTTTATACTTGTAATATTTAATGTGTTCTTTATATCTAATACCAAAGTTTCTAAGTGTGTGTTCAATATAACCAGAATTACGAAATGTGCAGTTCAATTTATAAATACCCGACTTCAAAACGTCGATAGCTAAATCCTTGGCATTAAATAAACATTTAAGAACATTGGTTTTAGTTTTGAAGTCTACTTTGTATTTCTTGTTTTTTTTTGTAATATGTGAGCTACTTTTTCTGATATTTTTCCAAGATATGAATGATTTTCTGTCGGTTCTGTGTTAACGCGGTAAATGATTTTCATACAAAATTTGTACTCTTGATTTTAAACTAAAGTGTCGATTATTTTTGAAATGTAACCATTTGCTTCTTGTAATCGATATTTCTTTATTGAAATGTGTTTGGCTTAATAGTAATGTCATCGCTCTATGTACTAATGATCTATATGCAGTGTTTCATGTGACATGAATCGTTTGGAATTGTAATGTCTGTATGTGTAGGATTTGTAACCGTTTCGGGCGTTTTCTTTTCGTGCGTTCCTGTAAATTTCCCCCTTTCGGGCGTTACGGCAATAGATACGAACTTAATGTGCTTCTGAATTTCCGTTTCGTGCGTATTTAAGATACCTATTTGAAATTAAATAAATACGAGAAAAAATATGGGGAAATGTAAAAACAGAATAAATGAGTTATGCTGATTGAGCAGCTTAATTTAAAATGAAAAGACATGTACGATAACACATACAGTGCCGGATTTACCACTAGGCCGACTAGGCCGCGGCCTACGGCCGCAAGCAAAAGGGGGCCGCAGCGTTTTGTAAAAAAAAACATTTTTTTAGTAAAAAAATTAAATTTTTATTTTCTAAAATTAATAATTACCGCAACTGTAAATCGAATACATTACTTTTGTATATAAACAATACAATCTAATTAAAATAACCAACGTACATATCAAAAATAAATATTAACGCTTGCCAGGGTATAGGAGGCTACACTACAGAGTGCAGGTGGATTGTGGAAAGTTCTAGGAATGTGATGTAACGATGTAACCCGCACTGGCATACAGCACGCTGCACGGGCCCCGTGTGTTGAGTCACTTCCTTCCCCATCAAGGCGCCGGGATGACGGATGCGGCCCCCCTCCCCGCTCCCCTCCATGGCTCCATGCCTCCATAGTCTCCACTCTTATATCTTGTTTACATTATTTTGAGAGTGTCAGTGTCAGTAAAGTATAGTTTTGCAAGTGGCAAGTGTTCTACTTCTTGCTAGTAATTTTTTCTCGTGTTTTATACGATTTCTGAATGATAACAGTTTTGTTTACAGATTGTGATTAATCTTGTGGACTCAGTGAACTCATATTTTACAGGTAACACTTGACACTTTTTGCTGCGACAATGAACGATAAAAATAAAAATATTCATACGGCTAGTGGAGCATATAAACGCAAATTAAAAAACATAAAGAAGAAAAAAGTTTAAAATTGTTAAAAATTAATTCTAAAATTGAAAGTTTTTTTTAAAAATACGTCAGGAGATACCAGTCAGAATAGTTCAAATGAAAACTATGTTGTTACTGATGTTCAAATTCCCAGTACTTCTGCTGCTGTAGAAGAAACCACAAACGTTTCGAATGATCTAACTACTTCTAGAAATGTTTCCAGTCCTCAATCAGCCATGCCTCAATCCACCTTAAATGTTCTAGATCCTAGTTCATGGGCAATTTATCTGTTGATTCGACAGATTTTGTCATAAGAAATCTTCCCAAACACTTACTAGCGATTAAAGATTGTGATTTTTTAAAATCCAAATGTCACTATCCTGATAAAGTAAGAACAGTAAAAGATCATATGTTTTTTAGTCGTTTAGCAAACGACGAGATGAAGAAAAGAGAGAGGCTTATGTATTCAAATACTACCGGCTGCCTGTATTGTGTTCCATGCAAATTATTCCACGATAGTTTTTCTTTTTGCACGGGATTCAATGACTGGAAAAATTCTAACCGACTTAAAGAACACGAACAGAGTGCGGAACATAGGTTAAATACAAAAACCTTCGTCTTACGAGTCAATGTTTTAGGAAAAATTGATTCTGCATTACACGAAAACTACCTTAAGGCAGTTGAATATTGGCATCGAGTGCTAAAACGTGTAGTAGATGTTGTCAAGTTTCTCGGCACCCGTGGCCTGGCTTTTCGAGGGAGCCAAGAAATATTCGGTTTCCAAGGAAACGGTAATTTCATGGGGACATTAGAGCTTGTTGCAGAATACGATGATTTTTTAAAAGCCCATATTGAAAGTAAAGGAAATCTAGGATCTGGGAATTTAAGCTATCTGTCTAAAACTATTTGTAACGAGTTTATAGAGTTAATGTACAAAAAAGTAGTTTCTGTTATTGTGGATGAATTAAAGAAAAGTAAGTACTATTCTCTCTGTGTTGATTCTACACCAGACATCACTCATTCAGACCAGTTGATAGTGATCCTACGGTATGTTTTAAGTGATGGTATGCCTGTAGAAAGATTTATAGCTTTCATTAAATTTCACGATCACACTGGAGCACACATGGCGGAAATTATTTTAAATACCCTGTCAGAGTTAGATATTCCAATATGCGATATGAGAGGCCAGTGATATGATAATGCCTCGAATATGTCAGGCAAATATACAGGTTTACAAGCGCTAATAAAAGAACATAACAATTTAGCTGAGTACGTTCCATGCTCCGCTCATTCATTGAATCTAGTAGGCACACATGCGGCTGATTGTTGTTTTGCAGTAACAAAACTATTCATGTTTATTCAAGAATTTTACGTTTTCATGAATGCATCTACTTCAAGGTGGGCCGTGTTGGAAAACATTGTCAAAAATAGCAATAGCGAAAAGAAACTCCTTCCAAAAAGAGTCAACGTTACAAGATGGGCTGCCAAATGGCATGCTGTAAAAGCTCTTTTACTCAACTATTGGAGCTACTACGATGCAGTAAAAAAAATATCAGGCAATACAGGGAAAACAAATGTGAGCCGAGCTGAAGCTAATGGAATCAGTAAACAATTTTTTAAGTTAGAGAATGCTATTTTACTAAACATGTGGTACGATATTTTACAACGCTTTGACAAGAGTAGCAAAACATTGCAAAACACTGCTACATACTTGAATGTCACTTGCAACATATACAAATCTCTAAAGGAGTACGTATTGAGCCTGAGAGACAACTTTGATTCCTACGAAAAAAGAGGAAAAGAGTTGTCTAAAAATGAAACCTATATTCTTGAAATAAAAAGACGCCCGAAAAGGAAAGCTATCCCTGGCGAAGATAAAGAAGATGAATCCCACTTTAATGGCAAAGAAGACTTAAAGATTAATACATTCAATGTTGTAATTGACAGGCTTTATTCAGAATTGTATAAAAGGTCCGAAGTTTATTTCAGTCTTAATGAAGAATTTGGATTTTTAAACAACTTATCGTCAATTTCCAATGAAGAAATCAGGGGAAAAGCTTCTATTTTCGCTAAAAAGTATCGAACCGACATAGATGGTGACTTTGGAGAAGAGTGTGTACAGTTCAAAGGCTTTGTTGAAGGTATATTTGATGAAGAAAGAGAACCTCATGATAACAAGATTACTAAGCCTCCGAGGAATACACTTTTGGAGTATCTGAAACTCATTCGTGAAAAACAGTTAACAACATTATTTCCGGATATGGACACGGCTTTGCGAATTCTACTATGCTGAGCTTTTTCAAGCCTTAGACTTTAACGATTTGATTAAAGATTTTGCAGCCTAAAAAGCTAGAAAAGTGAGTGTTTAGTGTTTAGAGTTTAGATATGAGATTTATTATGAGTATGGAGTGGAGTGAGTGTCAATGTTAATCACTAATCCAACTTTATCCAAATTAAGAACATGACATTGACATTTTTCAGTATAAGAAATAATGTGAGAATTGAACGATCTACAAGTTTATTTGTTGTATTCTTACAGTTCATATTATTTTGTTTGTTGTACTTTCACTTATAACGTCTTTTCAACTCGGCTTTTTTGAGTATTTTGTTATCGTCTGTACTTTTCCCCCCGAATGAAACAAATGTTATTTAATTTTAATAATTTAACTGCAATACTAATTTATAATATAATAATTTTAGCAAATAACTGCTGTTTGCTAACTTTTTGAATTATATATTTTCTATAAATATAGAAATTGTTGTTAGAGCTGTTTTGGGGTTTTAGCCAAACCTTTAAACCAAGATTATTTAATTAGTGAATACAACATTTCAACCTAGTTATGTATTTAAATAAAACATTAGTTGCATTTCTATTCACTTGTGTTATGCTTTGTATTGTATGTTGTACCAATTTTAAAAAGTAAAATTAAAATAAACTTTATGTATTAAACCTATTAATATGAAATGTGCTTTATGCTTAAGCCAACTACTCACTTATTTTAACGTGAGATTAAAATAAGGTACATTTCAATTTTCCACCTAAGGGGCGGCCGGTGCGGGGCCGCTCAGGTTAATTTGGCCTAGGGTCCTAAGTACCCTAAATCCGGCACTGAACACATACACTATATTTGAAATAAAGCATATGTATTACTAAAAATAGAAAATAAAAGTGTCTTAAACTATATGTGGAGTATATATTTTTCATAAAAAGACTCTCTTGAATGGGATTCGAACCCACGACCTCATGTTATCTAGATATGAACTCTAACCAATTCAGCTACCGAGATAACATGAAGTAGTGAGTTCGAATCCCATTCGAGAATCTTTTTATGTATTTATAGACATAACTAAAAAATCTCTTTACCATGAGTACTAAATTCAGAAATAAATACTTTTTATATGTCACTACTTATATGTGGAATAATTTATACCTACTTTGTATATAAATGAAATCTAAAATGAATTTTCCTTTTATAATATATTTCAACTTATCCAATGTTTCACTAAGATTGTGCCTATTTTGAGTTTGGTCACTTACAACTGTTTTTAACCGCCTATCTAATTCACAATACTTTTTTGCTCTTTTAGGAGTACTTATGCACACACTATTTTGTAGGGAGACATTATCATGATAGTGCATTTCTTCCTGAAGAACTTTCATCAGTTTCAATATATTGAGATTGGCGTTTTCCATGGCAAATCCACATTCGGCGTGAGTTATCAATACAATGATCAATAAAATAATCGTTGAATTTAACAATGATTTCGTCGGTAGGGAAATTTTTCATTATACAAAACTAACCATCTGGAACATTATCTTCTGAGAACTGAGTTTTCTCATACATTACATATACAGGCTGTATCGTAAAAAACGCCCCCAACCTGTAACTCCGTTATTTTTTGGCGGATTTTAAAAATTCAGAAAACAAATTAATGGTTTGGTATACTTGGTAGACTTGCCTTTAACAAAATGTCAGATCGTGTCACTGAATTGTCCGCATCACAATTTTTTGATTACTTTTATAATGCTGTGAAAATATCACTTTAATTTCTATGATGGATAATAGCACATTAACCGACATGCTCCAAGTGTACTTTGAATGTAATAAAAATAGTGGCCAAGCAATGCGTCTCTACATCAATCGATTTCCGAACAGAGAAATTCCAGATCGACGAAAATTCTCAAGACTTGAAAACAATTTAAGAAATTATGGTAGTTTCAAGCAGCATAAAAGAAAGCATCGTCAATTTAATGAAGAACTGGAGTTAGGCGTTCTTCTCAGTGTTCAGGAAAAGGTGAGAACATCTACACGTAAAATTGCTAGTGACGCGAACAACACATCCAAGGATACTGTAGATAGCATATTAAAAAAGCACAAGTTTAAACCGTACGTTACGCAAAAAGTGCAAGCTCTGGAGCAAAATGATCACGATCGAAGAATTGAATTTTGCCGTTTTTATTTAGACGCGGTTCGAGGGAATGGTAATTTCCATAGAAAAATAGTTTGGTCTGATGAGTGTACCTTTAGCAATAATGGCATTTATAATAGAAGCATACATCGGTACTGGAGTCAGGAAAACTCTAGACTTATTGTAGAAAATAATTTTCAAAGAAGATTTACTGTCAATGCCTGGTGCGGTATTATGGGCGATCGATTAATTGGACCATTTTTTATCGACGGAATACTTACTCGAGACAAATATTATGATCTTTTGAATGAAAATATCGAAAACTTTTTAGATGGACTACCCCTTGCTGAACTCAATAGAATTTATTTTCAACAAGATGGGGCTCCTCCACATAATGCACATGTGAATTTAAATTGGTTAAATAACAGATTTGGCGCAAGGTTGATTGGGACAAATGGACCTATTCGATGGCCTGCTCATTCCCCTGACCTCACACCACCTGACTTTTGGTTTTGGGGTTACCTTAAAGCCCAAGTCTATTTAAACCAGCCCCAGAATGAAAACTACCTCAGGAGAAGAATAATCGAGGTTTGTCGAGAAATACCTCCAAATGTTATAATGAACGCTACTTATGGAGTGATTAGAAGGTGCGAGCTGTGTATTCGTCAATTCAGCAGACAATTTGAACAATATTTGTGATGAAGATTTCACTAGTTATTTAAATGGCATTGTTAATAATTATGGATTACTTAATTATTTAATTTTTTTTCCAGAAATTGTTGAATAAATATTAAGTTATGTTAATTACGTTGAATTCAGAAAAAATTGTCTACAATATGACGTAAAAATAAACACATGTTTCTATTAAGAAAAAAAAAGTTGACTATCGCTGTCACTGAAGGCAAAGATAAAAAAATGAAAGTTGGTGACATCTTGTAGAGTATATTAAGCCATTCATTTGTTTTTTTGAATTTCTAAAATCCGCCCATAAATAACGAAGTTACAGCTTGGGGCATTTTTACGATACAGCCTGTATATAAGAAGAAAATATAGTGATTGCCTAGAAAATCAAAATCGCTTTTGTACATTTTAAGGGCCCTGATTACGATAAAATGCTATTCACAATGACGTACGCGTGCGTGTGAGTGTGTGCGTGCGTGCGTGCGTGCGTGCGTGTGTGTGTGTGTGTGTGTGTATAACCATGTTCTAGAAGAAACTATAAAAGTTAAATACTTGATTATTGACATTTATGGTTTTAGTCAAATCTGTAGATCACTGCCACAAATTCAGTGTTATACTCTTAAATTATAAATATCATTGCAATAACAGTTTATCACATTTCTTTCAAAATCTGTTTTAACGATTTCGATTAAAATTTATCTATGATTATAATAAGAAGCGTACTATAACCAGCTACAGGTGGAGTAGTTGCGGAAACTTACATAAGGGTAATTAGCCTTGGTAAGTAATTACGTGTGTTAATGCAATAGAAAAATAACTGCGACAATTTTGATTGGTATTGGAACGCCTAGTAGCATCCCTTGTAGCACTGCATAAACAGTTTAGTTGACGTATTTTATGTAAGGTAGTTCTGCCATGTGCGGGTATCGAATGTCCACTAGTCTTAGCACGTTATAAAAATAAAGTTGGTATCACATTAGAAATTGTCGTGGCAACACTATTTGCAGTTTCGCCCTTTATACGAAAATATATGTGTACAGTGTGGTGATAAAGTAAGGAACAAAATTTATAATTGCGTTATTTAATCTTTCCAAGCAAAACGCTCGGACAGGTCAATTTTACTTTTTAATTAGCAACCTTATGACATAAACATTTTACTTAAGACGTCATGTATTTTTGCACAATTACGTTATCATTGGTTTTTTCAATGACGACCCCAATTTTTTTTGCTGCTTTTTATTAGATGGTCCAACTACTCAAATTATAGTGTAAAAAAATTGGTACCTTAGATAACTATTTCTTTGAGAAAATAACACATTTACCGTAAGAAATAAAAATGTAACTTTAATGGAAGAAAATCATAATTAAATCTCAAAAACAAACGAAATTTATCGCAAATGTTCAAATTGCGCTCCGTTAACCATTTGGCACTGACCGACACGAGTGTAAACACTTTGTACACTTCGCTCCAGGACCTCATGAGTAATGCGCTCCACTTCAGTGCAAATTCTTTGCCGTAGCTCGTCTAAATTATTTGGCCTATTAAAATAAACCTTTGATTTTAAATAACCCCACAGAAAAAAAAATCTAAGGGAGTCAAGTCTGGGGAACGCGGTGGCCATTCAATTGCACCTCGACGTCCTATCCACCTTCCAGGATATGTGGCGTCAAGATATTGACGGACGTTGATTCCAAAGTGAGGAGGCGCCTCATCATGTTGAAATTTACGAGTAGTTTTTGTTTCATCCGTCAAAAATGATACAGACGTGATAACGATCATTTGCAAAAACGCACATTACTCCTGAAGTCTTTAAGTGTACAATTTGTTTACACCCGCATCTATCATTGCCAAATGGTTAACGGAGCGCAATTTAAACATTTGCGATAAATTCGTTTGTTTTTGAGGTTTAATTATGATTTTCTTCCATTAAAGTTACATTTTTATTTCTTACGGTAAATGTGTTATTTTCTCAAAAAAATAGTTATATAAGGTACCAATTTTTTTACACCATAATTGAAGTAGTTGGACCACCTAATAAAAAAGCAGCAAAAAAAATTGGGGTTGTCATTGAAAAAAAACCAATGATGACGTCATTGTGCAAAAATACATGACGTCATAAGTAAAATTTGTATGTCATAAGGTGGCTAATTAAAAAGTAAAATTGACCTGCCCGAGCGTTTTGCTTGGAAACATCAAATAACGCAATTATAAATTTTGTTCCTTACTTTATCACCACACTGTATTTATAACTAAGTAGCTAAGAAGTGACAACCTGCAACATGCACGTGCGATTTGTAGATGAGATGCCTTTTATTTAAATAAAAAAATTTCCGCTTTGGATGAAGATAGAGAATATGAGAAAGTGCTTTTCCCACCAAGACAAAATTACAACTCGTGTACAGTTAATTCGCTGTGCTCTAGTGACACCATCATTATCAGCGTCTTAACTATTCCATTTCTGGACATACGCCTCCCCTAGTTGTTTCCATGAAATTCTGTCTGCCGCTGCTCCCATCCAACGTGTGCCAGCTGCATTTACCAAGTCATCCCTCCACCGGGCTCTAGGCCTCCCTCGGCTTCTTCTCCCCGTATGTGGCCTCCACTCAGTCACTTTTCGGCTCCACCTACCATCCTCTCGCCTCATAATATTCCCAGCCCACTGCCATTTCAGGGATGCTACACGTTTCGCTACGTCTTCCACTCTGGTTTTGTTGCTGATATATTCGTTAGTTTTTCTATCCTGTAGCCTTAACCCTAGCATAGACCTCTCCATCTTTCTTTGTGACACTCTCAGTTCTTCCATATTTGTTTCCATGAGTGGCAAAGTCGCTGCTGCGTACGTAAAAGTAGGCAGTACGCATTGGTCGAACACTCTAGTTTTTAGATGTTGAGGTAGGTTCGCTTTGAAGACGTTTCTCAATTTACCGTATGCCGCCCAAGCCAATTTAATCCTTCTATTCACTTTCGCCGTCTACGCCTTTTCTGTAGTTGTTAGTATATGTCCTAGGTATGTATATTCTTCCGCTAAGCCTATTTGGTTGTTGTCTATACGAACTGGTCCACCTTCTTCTGTGTTAGTCATTATCTTTGTCTTTGATAAGTTCATATGCAATCCAACTTTCCTTGAGGCATCTTGGAGTTGTAGGATCATTTCTTCTAACTGATTCATGTCATTAGATACAAGTATGATATCATCAGCAAATCTAAGGTTTGACAGGTATTCGCCATTTATATTTATGCCCTTCTCATCCCACTCCAGTGTCTTGAAGACATCTTCCAGTAAATTAGTGAAGAGCTTTGGCGAAATTGGATCGCCTTGTCTGAGTCCTCGTTCAATACGTATTGGGTTTGTTCCATCATATATCTCTACCTTCATAATTGGGTTTTTATACCTGCAGCTTATAAGTTGTATATATCTATAATCTATCCTGCATCTTTTAAGTGCATTCGTTAGTGCCCATGCTTCAACAGTATCGAAGGCTTTTTGGTAATCTATGAAGGCCATAAACAGGTGTTGATTATACTCGTGCGATTTTTCCATAATTTGTTTTATGGTGTGTATATGGTCGATGGTGAAATATCCCTGTCTAAATCCTGCTTGTTCGGGGGGCTGGAATGCATCAAGTTTTGCTGATATTCTATTAATGATAATTCTGGACACTAATTTGCTGAGGTGTGATAGTAACGATATGGGGCGGTAGTTCTTAATTTCTTTGTTGTTTCCATTCTTAAAGATCAGGATAACTCTAGCGTCTTTCCATGTAGTCGGGATTTGACCCAGGTCTAGGCAGAGGTTAAAGAGAATTTCTAAATGGTTAAATATTATGCTACCCGCCATTTTGATCATTTCAATTATCACCTCATCTGGTCCTGGTGCCTTACGGTTTTTCATCTGCTTGAGGGCTATCTTGATTTCGTATTTGGAAATGGGAGGTATGTCCTCTGTGAGATGTTTACTCAGTCGTGCTCATTGATCGGTTGGACTAGGAACCGGTTCTGAAGTTTTTGATGAATATAACTCTTGGTAGAAGTTCTCTATTCTTTTTTGAATTTGCTCACGATTTCTAATCCTTTGTCCGCATTCATCTAGTAAATTTATTATTTCTGTCTTCCCTGTTCTTATCCTTTTTCTAAATACTCTTGGACCCCTGTTCTCTTCTATCGTTTCTTTTATTGCTTTTTCGTTATATTCAGCAACGTCTCTTCTTACTTTTCGCCTTATTTCTTTATTGATCTGTTTTAGCTCTTCTCTCGTCAACCTACATTTTCCTTATTTCTAGTTTCTCTCGTCAGTTTTGCATCTTTTTGTTTTCGTGGTTTTGATTTTACTAGTTCTTCTGTTGCCGTTAATATATTCTCCGTAATAAAGCTATTAAGTTGTTCGATGTCTGGGCCTACATTTTCGTTCCTAACTCTTGATGTTAGATCGTTTTTGTATTCGTCCTTGTATCTTATCAGGATGTCACTATATCTTCCTCCATTTCTTTTCCTTGTTAGTTCCCACCTTTCTAACGCGATATCTACCTTTATTTTTGATCTTACAAGACGATGGTTACTTGTTTGTATATGATTTAGTACGTTAACATCGGTGAAAATATTAGGTCCATTGGTAATGATAAAATCAATCTCATTTCTCGTATTCCCATCGGGGCTTTGCCAGGTCCATTTTCTATGTTCTTTTTTGTAGAAAAATGAGTTCATAGCTTGCATTTGATGGCTTTCCAAAAAGTTTACGAGTGTATTGCCTCTTTCATTGCGTTTTCATAAGCCGTGCCTCCCGAGGCATTTCTCACCTGCTTGGCGTTTCCCTAATTTGGCGTTGAAGTCTCCTATTAGCATGGTATAGTAAGATTTTTCCTGGTCCAGTGCCGTCTCTATGTCTTCGTAAAACTGTTCTACCTCATCGTCGCCATGATCGGATGTCGGGGCGTACACTTGAATTATTTTTAGCGAGTATCTTTTTGAAAGTTTAAGTGTTATGTATAATACTCGGGATGATATTCCTACTGTAGAGCTTGTGAATTTTGTCCATTTGGGATGAATTAGCATGCCTACTCCGTTCCAGGTATTGTCGTTTTTACCTTTATAATAGAATAATTTCCCGTCTGTGCATTTTATCAGTTTTTCGTTTTTTCCTCTAACTTCGCTAAGGCCGATGATATCCCAGTTTATATTTTTGATTTCCTCTTCAAGTTGTACAAATCTTCGGCGAGCAGCGAAGTGGTGTTGAAGGTACAGATATTGAGTGTAAGGGGGATATTTCTTTTTGACTTAGTATTCTTCGCTGGTAATTTATGTGACGAACTTTTGCCCCCAGAATCCTTGGGGCTGACCGAGTTATCGGTGCGGGATTGTGAGCAGTGCGCTCTACCCACCTAGGGTATTTTTATGGTCCGTAATCTTCATTGTTTTGGGGGTTATTTGGCCTTAATTCGCCACGCTGGCCTAGCGGGTTGGCGAATGGTTGGGATATCCCAAAAAGTTTACGAGTGTATTGCCTCTTTCATTGCGTTTTCATAAGCCGTGCCTCCCGAGGCATTTCTCACCTGCTTGGCGTTTCCCTAATTTGGCGTTGAAGTCTCCTATTAGCATGGGATAGATTTAATATAGGATGGATGGATTAGGTGTGAGGACAGGCATTTCTCATAGGATTGGGAGGGAGGGAGATGCATGGCTCGCGTGGGCAGGGTCGCATCCATGAAGTAGGCCTATCTCTATCGGGATCACAGGGAGTGCCTACCCGCTACCCCGCTAGTGACATACACTCACTAAATTCTTATACCTTTCCAACTATGTTTACATACATAATTTGAGGTTTACGATAAGGTAACAAAACGTAAAGGTAAACAGTATTATTTCTTCACGCGTGAACAGAACAGTACGGTAACATCAACATTCTTTAATAAGGGAAAGATAAACGTAATGTATTATCGAGACAAAGCAAACTGTGTTTGGTTTGACTAACAATGCCAATGTAACTAAAATAGCAAACGATCATCCTTCCAGATTTAATGGTACACAAACAAAAGGTATAATTCTACTTAAAGTATATCATCTAAAACAATGTGTAACGTGCCAGCTATAGAATCGCATTTCTGTACAAATTGCATGCTTTACTTACTTAGCATAAATTTTAAAGTACCCCGCAGTTTTTGATAAGAAAATGGGTTTCGGTCGATTGTGTTGAGTCTTTGGGAAAATGTTCTTCTGGTCGCTCTGATCAAAAGTCATAATGGCCGCGAGTCTCAATGATCTCGATTTTTGGACCTATAGGCGATCGAAGTTGTCCAAATCTGAGAATTCAACTTATGATTCTTAGCGCTCATTAAAACTCGCTACATATTTATACATTCTTTTTTATATGTGTTTCTATTCACTTGCAAACATTCTCTTGAGAAACTAACCAGCCTTACCATGTTCATTGATCTAAATAGTTACCATCGGGCTGCAGTCATAAGTCAAGAATGGGTTAAAACTGTGTTTCAGCAGATAAACGTAAGTGCCAAACTGTCAAGTATTAGTTCTCGCCCTCAAACATGACTACACCCACATATGTAATAAGATCATTGTTACTCTCTGCATTGGAATTTCCCGACATGCACCGCGTAGAGGTTGCAGATAGGCATTTACAGGTCATGTGGCCCTGATAACGGCCGATTTATGTTCGTGTGTGTGTGTGTGTGTGTGTGTGTGTGTGTTATGCGTGCGGGCATATGGCTGTGTATGTTCGTGTATGTATACGCACGTATATATATATATATATATATATATATATATATATATATATATATATATATATATATATATATATATATGTGTGTGTGTGTGTGTGTCTGTGTGTGTCGTGTGTGTGTCGTGTGTGTGCGTGTGCGTGTGCGTGTGCGTGTCGTGGTGCGTGTCGTGTGCGTGCGTGTGGGTGTGGTGTGAGTGTGAGTGTGCGTGCGTGTGCATGTGTGCGTGTGCGTGGTGTGCGTGTGCGTGTGCGCGTGCGTGGCGTGCGCGTGCGTGCGTGCGTGCGTGAGTGCGTGCGTGCGTGCGTGCGTGCGTGCGTGTGCGTGCGTGCGTGCGTGCGTGCGTGCGTGTGTGTGTATGTTCGTGTATATGTATGTGTATTAGAAAAATTAAAAATATCTAAAGGTTTACTATTTCTACGGCACCATAAGTATTTATTACTGCATTCAATAACCCTGTGGATGGATAACGAACATCTTGAAATCTTGCAAAACTCAAGAACCAAATGACAGAAGCCACATGGACATAAGTACCTAATGTTCTCGCGCATGATTGGCAAGTTCAGTAATAACCTTGGATTGGATCTTTGTCGTTTCCAGTATTTCCAGTATCGTCTGATTCTATATAAGCAATCCATAATTGATGATGTGTTGCGTTCCGATATCGAGAATGAAACCAATAATCCTGGTTGATGTAATTGGTCAATCTCAAATTCTGCTACTGTATCTTCCGCACTGTTATCTTGAATATAAGATGGAACTAATCTTATTTGAAAAGTTCCATAATTGAAATCACGTAAATCTCCTATATTCAAGCGTGGGAAACGAGGTACGTTATTCTCCCCTGGGGGTTACACATTCGCCCCGCCTCAATCGCAAGCCTTTCTGTTCTACTAGTACTTGTAAAACATTTGGCTCTCGAGATTCTTCCAGCATCTGTCTAGCCAACTCTACTGTGGCACCAGGCATTTCTAAATGTATATATATATATATATATATATATATATATATATATATATATATATATATATATATATTTAGCATGGCCGCACAAATAAGGAGGAATTCGCGTATATTTGGAACATGCGAATAAATATTACAGTTCTCGAAGAATTTGAAGATAGATTTCAATTACGAGTTTCCACTACCCACCTCGCTTTCGTCACCATTTTCGGAGCATTAACCTCTTCTCTGGTAAGCTGTGTTTGTCCACGTTGGAGGAGAGGAGGCATTTGAATGTTGGGGAGTTGGAATAGCATCCCTATATGTCCTGTCTATAAGGAGTACATCTCCATTACGAAACCAATCTCACATGCCTTCGACGTCTCGTTGGAACTCATTGTTTTCAGCATTTAATACGGGCTCAGAATATTGAAAATATAACCATCAGGGGCTACAGCAGAATTCCAGATTGACCAATTACATCAACCAGGATTATTAAGGATAAGGAACCATTGTCGACATCGGAACGCAACACCTCATCAATTATGGATTGCTTATGTAGAATCAGAAAATAATGGAAACACTGGAAACGATGAAGACCCAATCCAAGGTTATTACTGTACTTGCCAATCAGGGGCGAACACACACACACACGCACGCACGCACGCACGCACGCACGCAAGCACGCACGCACGCACGCTCGTACGCTCGCACGCACGCACGCACGCACGCACCCGCGCACCCGCGCACACACGCGCACACACGCGCACACACGCGCACACACGCGCACACACGCGCACACACGCGCACACACGCGCACACACGCGCACACACGCGCGCACACGCGCGCACACGCGCGCACACGTGCACACACGCGCGCACACGCGCGCACACGTGCACACACGCGCACACACGCCCACACACCGCACACACGCGCACACACGCCACACACGCGACACACGCGCCACACGCGCGCACACGCACACACGCCACACACGCGCACACGCCACACACGCGCACACACGCGCACACACGCGACACGCGCACACACGCGACACACGCGACACACGCGCACACACGCACACACGCACACACGCACACACACGCACACACGCACACGCACACACGCACACACGCACACACACGCACACACAACACACACGCACACACACACACACACACACACACACACACACACACACACACAGACACACACACACACACACACACACACACACACACACACACACACACACACACACACACACACAGACACACACACACACACACACACACACACACACACACAGATACACACACAGACACAGACACAGACAGACACAGACACAGACACAGACACAGACACAGACACAGACACAGACACAGGGTGACCAGAAGAACATTTTCCCAAAGACTCAACACAATCGACCGAAACCCATTTTCCTACAAAAACTGCAGGGTATTTTATACCCAAACAAGTTGAACCTCGTCCTTTTGTGGTGCTATCCAAAGGCAAATGCTTGGATGGTATCTACTCGTAGAATCAACTGAGATGCAACTTTATGAAAATCAAAGATTATGGAATATACACTTCATTGCTGATAGTGAACATGTGCGAAAGTTCTCTGTTACGCCTATTTCTGTTTCGCGCTGTCTCACATTTTCATCTGATTCTGACGTGCACATCCAGGACATGCCAAAATTGAGTGGACTCTCGTATACATTTCCATTGGACGACCCTTAACTGCCAAAAACTTAATAGCATATAGATTATTTTGGGACGAATTTTCGATCATGGATGCTATTTTATCTCTCAAAAATAGTGTTAAGAGCTAAATTCAAATAATTTTGACAAATGAGTGATTAGTACTGAAACAAATCAGGCAAACGAAGTACGTTGCTAGGCGATGGAGATACAGATATCCTGAACAAACGTGTTTCTATTGAAAAATATAATACTATTGGAGATAACTACACAAATGTAATTATTTATTTAGTAGGAATAGTAGAATACGCAATGTGTTAAACATTTACTACATCCACTGTCTGCGTAATACGCTATAATGCAGCAACTATTTTAATTTAGTTACAGACAGGATAAGTTTTGGTTAAAATTTATGTTCTTATAATAGGCGAAAATTACCCAATTAGCACGATACCCCCCGTTTGTTTAACTGTTCATAATACGTGTTCACTCTAATTATTTAAAAAATGTTTTATTGCCGCTCTAAAGTCAAATGATAAAATAGTAAACATTTGCGGCTAATTAATTGCTAACGCCGATTTGTTAATTTATTGCGATTGAAACCTTTTAATTTAATAAATAATTCTTAAAAACTGTGCCTAATTATTTTGTTTAATTAGTGTTAAAAAATTCTGTTAGGAATACCACTTAAAGTCGTAAAATAAATTTCATTAAACCGTTTTCTAAAATTACGATCATATTTTAAATCATGTTACAAGATATAATGCGTAGTGAATTAAAATAAGTTAATTTTACCTAAAATTGTAGCGATGAGCTTCATTGATTACTAATTAATTAGTATGTAATTACTTAGTTACACATTTGTTATATAAAATTAAATAAAAAATACTTTTCTTTAATTATGCTTTCTGGTGATATAAACACCGACCACAATCACTCATATTCGTAGTAATAATAAACTTTGAAACGTGTGTAAACAATCCCTGATAAATAATTTTTTATTAAAAAAATACTAATCTTCTAATTAACATGGTTAAGTGTTATATAACTTATCCTTCTTATTTTCATAGTTTTATAAATATAACTGTGGTTCTAAGTAACCCTAAAGAGGTTTTACGTTCTTAATAAACTTTAAAAATTGTTTCTATAACTAAAATAGGTTTTGAAAACGAGCAGGAGCTAATTTAGCGCTGCCCCCTGTTATTCTAAAAGTTTGATTTGATATTGGACTGGAAAAGCAAAAGTGTGCTGTTTGAGTAGAATCAAAAGGACCTGAAAGAAAATATTGTTCACATCTCCGAACGATCGACTTTTAGAAACATTTTAAATAAAGATTTTCGCATTATTTAAGTGCTCATAAGCATAACATACCCTAACGATACTTGATGCATACTGATCACTTCTTAATATACCCAAAAACGATTATCATTTATAATCAAAATACTTATCTTTCGGTAACATTACAGTTATCATCCCCAGCAAACGATAATAGTTTCAAAACACTAATTAAGATATCAAATAAATACATGACATCTGAAACTGCAAATATAAGGCTTTCATATATTTATCTGGCACTTGAATTCATTTTTCTGACGTTTCACACACTCAGACACACACACACGCACGCACGCACGCACGCACGCACGCACGCGCACACACACACACACACACACACACACACACACACGCACACAAAGACACACACACACCTACGCATGCACGCACGCACGCACCAGGCACGCACATACGCACGCACCCACACGCACAAACGCACACTTACCTCTTCATTTTATTTCAAATTATGATATTGCATGCCATCTTGTAACCACAAAAGTAAAAAATATACCGACTTCAACTTGTCTGTTTATTGATACGTGTGTAAGTTTTAGTGCAGCAAATTGCGAATTCAGGGCAACAAATCGCTCGGAGTATACTCTTATGTATATATTTTTTTTCATGTGTATAACATACCCTAACGATACTTAACCCATTTTGGAAACTGATGCATAATGTCACTTTCTAATATACCAAAACGTATGTAAAAGATCCAAAAATCTAAGAACTGAAAGAAACATATAAAAACTGAGTAACAAAATAAAGTATAAAAATACAAACTTTCATGATTATGATTTATATATAAAATACTTATCTTTCGATAACAATTTCTATTATCCATAGTAAACGATAATAATTTTAAACAACTAATTAAGATATCAAATAAACATAAGACATCTGAAACCGCAAATATAAGGCTTTCATATATTTATCTGGCATTTTAATCAACTTTTCTGTGATGTTTCCCACTCACATACACACACAGGCGCGGACACACTCACGCAAACACCCATATATATATATATATATATATATATATATATATATATATATATATATATATATATATATACGGTGTCCCAAAAGTATAGGGAAGTTATAGCTCTTTAAAGTGATAAAAAATACTTTTAACATTGGGTATATTTCAGAAATGACATGATGTATCAAGCTGAAAATTGGAAAACATCCACTTCGGAGGAAGCTGAATATTCTCAGTTTATGAACCATACTGCATATTGTAGAGGGCGCTGTCGATATATTTCTTTTCGTATGTTTCTGTCATATTTTTCTTATGATCAACACTTTCGTTTCTGCGGGTAAAGTTTATGATGGAGAAACTAATTTTACATAAAAAAGTTGTACTTGTTTTATATAGGTCTCTCTTTATTTGCTAATCTTTACAATTTTGCAAATTATTCTATTTGTACCTATTTACTACTATTTACATGTCCTTTCATTGATCCCTCTCCCCTTAGTTGTTTTCTCTTTTTCCATGTTTACTTCTAGTTTCTTCGTTTTCATATATCTTTCCATCGTCTTCATCATCTCCTTCATTTCTTCTTCCTCCTTCGCCACCAACACTATGTCGTCTGCGTACGCCAGCAACCATACCTTCAATTTCTCTATCACCAATCCTCCCGTTTGCTACCCTCTTAATGTCTCCTCCGGATCCCTCGTGTATATCCAGAAGAGGGTTGGGCTTAGTGGGCATCCCTGTCTCAGGCCTTTCCTTGTTACGAATTCCTCGCTCATCTCCCCATTCACTCTCACTCTGCTCCTCGTTTCGTCATAGATTTCCTCCATCCTTTTTGTGGCTAAAGTTTATGATGGAGAAACTAATTTTACATAAAAAAGGTGTACTTGTATCATATCCACAAAATGTCACACTAATATTAATGCATTTGTTTCATTATTTTCAAGTTGTAATCTGTCAGTTATTTTGTATTAAACCAGTTTATTGTTGTTCTGCAGAGTTATTATCGAGTTTATTGTTGTTCTTAAAGTTTCCGTTCACTTTTCTTGTTCCCGCTCTGAATACTTTTCCTTATTTTATTGTAAAATGCCCCACTGCAATGTTTTTTCCAACTCTTACATGGCCGACATGGTTGCGACTTATTGCCAAGAGCAATTTAATGGAGGAGCTGCAGCAAGAAGGTATAACGAATTGTACCCAAATGGTCGCCAACACAACAGAAAATTATTTCAAACTTTATTCCAACGATTAAAAGAACATGGGAGCTTTAAAGCGAGATACCATGCTGGGCGTCCAATTTCTCTACCCGTTGCGGAGGAAGAAGATATTTTACGTCCAGTTGAAGAAAATCCTGAAATCAGTATTCGGCAGTTATCTGCAATTACAACTATACCCCGCGCGTCCATACATAGAGTTCTTTGTGCTCAACTTCTGCATCCGTATCTCTATTTAAATGTACAGGAGTTATTGCCGACTGATTTCCCACTAAGATTGAATTTTTGTCAGTGGTTGTGTAATAAACAAGATAATGACCCGACATTTTTTAATAGTGTTCTCTTTACCCGTCGAGGCATAATCAATACCAGCAATTCTCATACATGGAGTGAAGACAATCCCCGTATAGCTAGACCGAAGCATTTTCAGCACGAATTTACAATTAACGTATGGTGTGGAATTGTCGGGGATTCTTTAATAGGACCATGTGAACTTCCTACTAAAAGGTGTTCCGCTTAATATTAGAAACTATATGTGGTTTATGCACGATGGTGCTCCTGCTCATTATGCTAGAAATGTGCAAAATTATTTAAACAGCCACTTTCAACAACGATGGATTGGGCGATGGGGAGTGATCATCCTTGGCCACCGAGAAGTCCAGATCTCAATCCGTTAGATTTTTTCTTATGGGGTCGTATGAAATTCATTGTTTATAAACAATCAAACGGCAATAGAAAGGAATTATCAAGAAAAATTCGAGAAGCGGGAAATGATATTAGAAATAATGCTCAGCCATTCTTCCGTGTTAGACAAAATTTAGCTAAACGTTGTCAAAAGTGCATTGAAGTTAATGGCGTCCATTTTGAGAATCTTTTGTAAATAGCCAATAAAATCTAATACCTAGTTAATTTAATTTAATTTTTATTAGAAAGTGCATTAATATTAGTCTGGCAAGTGGTAAATTGATACAATCGTATTTCGTGAAAAGCTTTCAATTGGTGCATTAAAACGTTTAAGTACGTTTTTCTTGAAAACGGTACATTTTGTGAATATGAAACAACAACACCATTTTTATGTAAAATTAGTTCCTCCATCATAAACTTTACCCGCAGAAACGAAAGTGTTGATCATGAAGATGATAGAAACACACGAAAAAAATCTGTCAACAGCGCCCTCTACAATATACAGCATGGCTCATAAACTGAGAATATTCAGCTTTCTCCGAAGTGGATGTGTTTCAATTTACAGCTTGATACATCATGTCATTTCTGAAATATACCCAGTGTTAAAAGTGTTTTTTATCACTTTAAAGAGGTGTAACTTCGTTAGAAAGCACATTTGTACTAAGGTATGTTTCTTTAATCGATCCCATTTGACTTAAGGAAGTTGTAGTTAAGCTGTATCCCTATATTTTTGGGACGCCCTATATATACAGGGTGTCCCAGGATATTGTGACACATTTGAAGCGCTTATAACTTTTAAAGCAATTGAAATAGAAACGAGAAGTTTTCTCAGGTATGCTTTATTTATCAAAAAGTTTTATTCTGACTTACAATCAATTTTGGGTTGAATAAAAATTGTCAGTTTTCAATTTGAATTTTTTATTCTTTTTGCATGTTGTGGTATCTTTCGATAGAGGCATTCTTCGACTTTCTAAAAATGTATAGTTTGCTATGCTTATAAAAAAAACTAACACAATTATTTAAATTCTACAAAACAGAAAACATTTTTAATTACCACAGAAAATACATAACAACGTTATTATCTTTTCCCATTAAATTACTGGATGTGTCCCCCATTATTATCAATGCATTTTTGAAATCTTCTTTCTTTCTTTCTCCTTTACCCTCTTATACCTTTTACAGTATTGAGGGGACCAGACACACCGAGCCGCAGAGTCCCAGCTCCGACCAAGCAAGCCGCTGCTTAACTTTCAATATCTCAGTACTAGATGGTTTCCCACTCTGCCGTACTGCCGGTCGCATTTTTGAAATCTAAGCTCCAAATTTTTGAAAGAATTTTCCAACATTTCCTGAGTAATGCTTTCTAAAATATTCATTATGTTATTTTTGAGTTGGTCCATAGTGAGTGGAACGGGCGAGTAACAACGATCAAGTAGGCAAGCCAAAAGTCAAAATGACAGTTGAATTACTATTTTATTTGCTACGTTCTGTCAAATCATTTATTGACATTATTTTCTCGTTGTCTTTATCGCGCGCTTTTAATTAAAATGATATACACAGATCAAGAAAAAGCAGAAGCCGTACTTCTGTACAATAAAACTAATTCTATAACAATAACCAGAAGAAGGTTTCGTTTTAAGTTTGAAAAAGCGCCTCCATGCAGAAATGCCATCATAAATTGGATCAGAAGGTTTAAAGAATAGTTTAAAGGAAATGCAGATCTATAAATCCAACAACATCCAAATTATTTGAATCACCTGTTCCAAGTAAGTGATGTGTTAATACAAAATAATTACATGATTTCTATCAGAAAAATATCTGCTAATGCAAACTTTTCTAAAAGTGAAGTTCAGAGATGTTTAAAAATTCTAAACCTCACTCCTTACAAAACCGCGAGATATTGAAAAAAGATTATTGTTGTGTGAGACCTTATTGGACTTGTTTAACCACCAACCTGGTATTACTGTTATAATGTCAGATGAAGCCGCTTTCCATATAGATGGAAAAATTAATAAGCATAATTTTAGAATTTGGGGAAGCGAAAATCCTAGGCGATTCAATGACTTTGAGCGGGATACACCAAAAGTAAATGTATGGTGTGCTGTTTCAAAAGAAAAATTGTTTGGACCATTCTTTTATGCCCGAAAACTTCTTTTACCCACAGTTGGAACAAGATGGGATAATACAAGAAGTATACTTTCAGCAAGACGGTGCCGCTCCCAGCTAGAGAATCTGTAGATAGAATGTTTGGTCAGAGGTGGATAGGCAGAGCCGGACCAATAGAATGGCCGGCATATTCTCCTGAGCTAACAGTGCCTGATTTCTATATATGGGGTTATGTTAAGGATCGTTATTACTCACCCGCTCCACACACTATGGACCAACTCAAAAATAACATAATCAATGTTTTTGAAAGCATTGCTCAGGAATTGTTGGAAAATGCTTTTAAATAATTGTTTTTTTATAAGCATAGCAAACTATACATTTTTAGAAAGTGGAAGAATGCCTCTATCGAAAGATGCCACAACACACAGGGTGTTCCATTAAAAAAAGAATCAAAAATTTTAATTGAAAACGTGTAACAACCCATTTTGAGTTGAATTAAAATATACCGTAATTTATGTTCTTCGTTAATTTAGTTGTAAATATAAGAACACTTTTAATTATAATTGAATTGACAAGTATGTGGTAGGCAACTTACCTTGCATTTTGGTGTAACTTAAGTGCATATATCTACTTAAAGGTTTATACTCCCACTTCTTTAAATTATTTTTTCTGCTCATATCGTTGACTTAATTCTTTGCGCAAATTTTTTCGCGCACCGCTATATCACCAGATATTCTAAGCGTCCATTTTTTTTCTCACTTCTTGTGGTACATCGTTAGATGCAGGAAGCCATTTTTTTGGGTTTCCACCTAAATTTTGTGAAAAGTGCAATTGATTTAATGGTAAGATAATTTAACTCGAAATATTAAAATTTAAAGCATTTGCTTTTTGCATGGCACTTATTTTTTTGCACATTTAATTCTATTTTAATTACCTTTTAATTCTACTTTTACGTACGATTTCATTTTCTGATTGCGTTTTGCTTTTAATGCAGATCTAAATTTTGATTACATCTGTTTAAATGAACTTTCGAGAAAATGCAATAAATATTGGATTCAAAATTTCATGAAGAGAAATTTATAAGAAATAAAATTCCATTTTGGTGAGGTTTACAACGTAAAGCATTGTTATTTCGAGATATTGCGCAATATTGGTGCAAAGATGACATCTCCCTTGGTTTAAATTTCCGCAATCGTTTAGATACCAGACGTTATTAAAAAGTTTGTGTACAAAAAGTTTCAAACAGGTATTTATAACCATTATTTAGTAATTTAAGGCTATTACAATTAGTTTTTAAGATATATTTTATATAATTCTAATTTCAATATTTAATAAACATAGTTTGTATATTTTTTATTTTTACATTTTGGTAAATTTTTTATTGATGTAACCTCGGTTTAGTTATTCCGGGCATAATTAAAAAATAACTTGGCGCCCGAGACCATTTTTATTAGTAATTGCTGTTTCTATATTTATGTTAAGTGGAAATAACACAGCATAAATTTGTGGTAATTAAGCAAATCAAAGGATTGAATCGGCCCACTTTAATCTTCCGACCGGGACAACGGCATTATTTTTGGTGAATGGTTCGTATCTCCAGTTAGTTTAACGATTTGTTTTGGAGAACATTTACACTTATTTGTTTATTATATTATTAAAACACTTTTTATACCTGATACCATTACCATATTATTATAAACCGACAATTACTTTTCAACCCTCCGTATAAATGAAAAAAATTGATTGTAAGTCAGAATAAAACTTTTTGATAAATAAAGCATACCTGAGAAAACTTCTCGTTTCTATCTCAATTGGTTTAAAAGTTATAAGCGCTTCAAATGTGTCACAATATCCTGGGACACCCTGTATATATATATATATATATATATATATATATATATATATATATATATATATATATATATATATATATTAATCAACCATGTAGCAAAACGTAATCTTTTCTGATAATCTTCAACATACAATGTATTTCCTATATGAAAATGATATGGCTTAAAATTATTTTGTTTCAAAATAACGTGCGCTTCATCTTTGGAAGTGTTGCACTCGTTCGCAATTTCACGAAGAGATATAGTAGGTTCAAATTCGACGTAAGCTAAAACACGTTCTTCTGTTCTATGTTAACATTAATTTTAAAATTTTGAGGTTTAGTAAAAGTCCCATATTTTTTTAAATTCGATTCGATTTTGGCAAATAATCTCACATCGGGTTTTCTTTCCATATAGTTTGAAGATATAATTCCGAAGCAGCATTAGCATCTCTGTTAGACACGTAATAGCAAAAAAGCATATCATTTCTTTCTTCAGAAGAATTAATATTCATTGTTTAAATACGAACCACAACTGGTTACAACAAATAATTCAATATTTACTATTTGACAGTCAATCAATGAAGAGTTTTGTTTTTAATTGTCACAGCACACCACGGCTAACATTGCATTTGTTTAGTAAATACGATAATTACCTCTTTTTTTGAAAATTGTGAGTTAACTAATAATATTAAACATACAAAGCTATACATTTTTGAAATAAAAAAAAAATAAGCCATCGAACGAGCATATCCACTTAAAAAAATGTATGTTTGGGTTGTAGCTCGAAAAATAATTACTAAAAAAATTTTTTTATTATCATTTTCCCATTTTGCGTAAAAATAGCTATCAAAAGTCGCTCTTATAACTTTTTTGTATTTTGAATATTAAAAAAGATATAAACCGATTGAAAATTTGGACGATTTTTAGTTATTTTTAGATATCTTAGAAAGTTGGCAACAATGTTGAATTTTCTTATCGGTATTTTAATTATCAGGTAATTCTGCTAATTTAATCGACTCTGTATCTCTTATAATAATAAAGATAGCCCTAGAACGTGGATAGATTCTAGACACCCTGTATATATATATATATATATATATATATATATATATATATATATATATATATATATATATACATATAAATAGTATTCCGAGTGTTCATAAATATAACTCTCAGCTTCTGTTCCTTATTATTTGTATATAACTAATTCATACTGATTAGTATTGTGTATTATGTATCACTACCGTCTCGTCCAGCGTCTTTCTTAAATAGCTTGTGTCACTTTCCATTTTGGGTTGAATTTCATGGATGTCACTTAGTGCTGGTTTCCATGCTCTTGGTAGTCCACCATCCCTTGCTAGGATGTTTTTCAATTTCGATGGCCTCTCTGATAGTGGACGTGAAGTATTTGTAGTTAGCTATCTTTTACTACCAAAGTTGATTTTATAACGGGATGTTTTTTCATGTTATGCTAGCGACGATCACATTCTTGTGTTCGTCTCTCCTGGCGCTGATCCTTTTCTTGCTCTATGTACGATAAACATACTCCGCATGAAATCCAATATACTCCTTGGCATCCTAGTGTTATTTGGTTCTTAGGTGTTTTAAGGACAAATCAGTTTCTTGCTCGAAACGGCCTTTCCTTAGTATTTCTGGTATTCCGTAGTACATGTTCACCATTAAATATTTAAAACGGTGTGATTATGAGATGATTGCTTCTATTCATCAAGAATCATACATGATTTTTGAATTATTAAAAGTATGTTATAAAATATTGCTGCTTCGTTTCTAAAAGTTTTTCTCTTTAGCTTTACCTAAAATTACTTTTGGTAAAACTGGTGAAAAGAAAGCTTTCAATTTCTAACCTAATCTAATGGTAAATTGGAGAAAATGTTTACTATTTTTACATTTTATTTTAGATCTGTCAACGCTCATTTTCATATAGCCTAATTCACAGGAATTCGGGACACCCTCTACTAAAATAACAACTAACTTTTGACTTTCCACGCTACTTTGTTTACAATTGGAATACTTAATGGGAATGCTTTAAAGATATTTTAATTGATATATTTTGAAATGCATTAAGCTGAATACTTGATCACAATATATTAATTTAACTTCTTTGATGGAAATATTTTAACGAGTAGTTAGGTATCTACATGATATGCAAAATTTGGCTTACCTTCTTTGGAATGTTTAATAGATATTTTTATATTCAAAAAGCTTTGTCTTTATCGTGACGTATCACAGTCTATAGTATAAATAGCTTAACATTCAATTCTTGAACTCGTATTTATTGATAGAAAGCGAAAGGAAACATAGTTACGACTACTACTTTATAATATTTGTTTGATATTCTCACAAAAATGTCATAAACCATAAACAGCTGTTATTTTACGAACTCAATCTCGTATTGTGTGGTAAGTTCTTTATTTATTTATTACCATCATTACTAACATTATGAATGCACGTATTACATCATGTAGCGATACACTTTACTTAATAGAATTTTTGCATTACTGTCCTAGTCATTTTATAGGATGGGTTTTTTTGTATGGTGATTCTGTTCAAAAACAATAGCCGAATTTTTTTCTGGAAAAGATAAACAAGCTGAAGTGGAACTTTGAAATTCTTGAGATTCTTGAGATTCTGAGAGTTAAAAAAGTTATCCATTTCTTGTTTTTCTTCTAATATCAATATTAGACAGACAAAGGTAGGTCTATGCCTTTTTAAAAATAACAATATTATTTAATGTATAATCTTATCCCACGTATATTTATTACCAATCAGCTAATTTCCAGATGTAATCCTGTTTTGCTATTGTTTCATATATAAAACATAAATAGGTATCTTTTATTCGTAAAACAAACAAGTTTATTACAATTTTTGTTATGAAAATACACGTCTTTGGAAAGTTCTGGTCCGATACAATCAAATATGACAAACAGCCGTCAGTTTTTAAAGTACATCACTAGATGGCAGCACGAACATGACAGATAAGACCCTGACAGAGCCCTAACAGTCAGAAACGGTGCTTCGGCGAAGTCCCAGGGTGAAAACTAAAAAGGCATACCGAAACAAGTCGGGAGCCCCGTGTTACAAATTGAGCCCAAGGTGGAGCCTCAGCCGATGGAAAAGAGGACCTTAACTATTTCAAATTTTGTCCCTTGACATCAATTGCAGAAACCTTCCTAGTTTTAAAACACACCACCAGACGGCCGCATACATGGTGATACCCTGCAAAGGGGATGAGACTCTGGGCAAGTTGCGGAGCCCCCGCTGATTCCAATGAGACGGTATGGGGCCTTAGTTTCGGAATGCTATATCAGATAATAAGCCTTCCCACCCTCCAAGACCTTTAAAATATATTGCTAGATGGAGCCATGATGAGTTCCTATTACAGAAAATTATCATTAGTTTTAAAAACACCTTTAGATGGCATCACAAAAAAAAACAGCCAACCAGAACTCAAAGCCTCAGTCCTCCAATCAGCATGAGATAGCTCCAGGCCACCGCACTTAAGCCAACACTTCAAATAGAGCGCAGAACATGGACGGAGTCTAAAGACCAGCCAGAAACCAGAATCTAACAGTGGGCATAAATTGTGGTAGGGGGGAAATGGAATCTAGGAGCAATCATGTGGGCAAGGGTAGGTGAGCATAGGGTCGTCAACTATAGCGTCTTTCAAAAAGACCGCATGATATAGGTATTTTGTGTTTGTTTGTGCTTCAAATGCGATAAAAAATCATATAGATTCGCTAAAATGACACCTGTTATCACTCAAAATTGACATTTTTTCGAAAATACCATTATTTGGGGGAATTTGAACAAAAATTAAAAAAAAGTTGTTTCTAACTCAATTTTACGTCCATGTACACAGACTGGACCGCCTACGATGAATTTGATTTTTTCGGCAAATAAAAAAATTTACTTCGTCTACCCATATTAACGTGCCCTAACCTGTTTACATATACCAGATTTCTACTCCATCTCTACTATATATATTCAATTTATTTAATCTCCTCTAAATCACAAAGATTTCAACCCCTTTATTTTTCATTACTTATTATTATTAATCTATTATCACACCCAGAAGAGAAAATAAAAATCCGCGGAAAATAACACATGTTTAATAAGAATTTGTTATAGTTTACGACGAATCACAATCTGCTACGAATTAAATAAAAATTTTTTGTTTTTATATTATTTAAGAAATTATTATATTTTAATTTGTCCTTAACTAATTACATTGATACAATATATTTTTTATACTTATTGTGTTAATTTGTTTTAACCATAGGCAACCCAACATACACTTCAGTGTTGAAAATTTGCAGCAGAACCTCCCATGAGAGAACTGAGCTAGCAAAACTGGGTAATAATAAACATTTTATTGTACACCAATATAGGGTGTTACAATATTATTAAATTTTATTCATATTTAATATTAATTTATAGAAAAAAATCCTATTTTACATTTAAGGGTAGTCGGATGACCCCAGGTTAAAATTTTCGAAATCTGGTCTTTGGCTGAAATTTGTTTTAAATTTATTCATATTTACTTTAAGACAAATTACATTTCAATCCTTTCAATCTAACAAAATCTACATCACTTTAAAATTTCTCAGTGGCTCTGTGGGTGGGTGCATGCGTGGATGCGTGCTCGCAAGCGAGCGTCCGTGCATACGCTCGCGCACTTGTGTGTGCGTGAGTACGTTAGTACTTTTTTTGTACGTGGGTGCGTAAGTGTGTATGCGTATGTGAGTGTATGTATACGCGCGCGTGCGCATGCGCGTATGTGCGTGTTGCGAGCGTGTGCACGTGTTGTTTATTTGTAAATAAAATACTTACTTCCTAACTCTATTTCTTAACCATTTTTGCATTCGTTACTTAGTTTTTCGGAAATATCAAAACTAGGACTTGAAAATTTTAACATAAGTGATGCAAACTTTTCCACTTTTACAAATAAACACCAATATTGTAGTGTTTTAAATAGTAAACATATTTGACAATTTAATAACATTGCCAAGAAACATACAAATGGCACAAGAAATACTTTTTTAATTATTTTTTTATTAAGAAACATAAGCGTAGTCACTGATAACATAACAATAAGGAAATTCACATTTCTGTATGTCGGCCTACCCGTTCTATGCACATATGGTCCACTTCAAAACATCCTTCACAGCATTTACTAAAAATTCAGCGGGTATCTGTAATGGAAATGGGAATGGTCACGTGTTTCATCCCCTCCCCAAGAGTGAGGGCGAGCTGCTTGAGTTTCCAAGCTCCTTCAGCCGCAAACATGCATTCCCAACATACATACATTAAGTATGTATGCATGGTGGGATTAAGGATAGGTCCGTTTAGGATATGAACGGAAGGAACGGAGTTAAGAGTTCTGAGGGGAAAGATACTACCCCAGCATTAGCCTACATAGCCGCACATGGTGTATGTATACGCAGTGACCATGCCGATATATGTGTATGAGGAAAACCCCCTGAAAAATCTTCATACAGGGTAGACGGTAGCGGGAGTCGAACCTATTCCTCCCGAATGCTGAGCAGATCGTGTTACCACAACTCTACTAGCTCGGGTCAGCGGGTATCTCCATTACCTTCTCTCTTATAGTGTTTTCTTATTCCTCGATATTTCGCACTACCTCTAACAATGAATATCAATCATAATTAAATATAAAACATTACATTATTAAAAAAAAAATTACTTACCCCTTACCTGGCAGAACCGGTTGTTGTTTCTTTTTATATGAACGTAGAAAAAATATTATAGGCAACTCGTGCAAAAAGTGTTTATTGCACTCGACGCGTTTTCCAACTTGGCCTAAGTGATTCATTTTTTTTTCGATTTTGAGTTAAAGGTAGACTGGGATTGCCAAATGTCATTTTGATTTTAAATTGTATTTCTTGAAAACTTAAAAGAAATACAATTTTCTTTAATTACTGTAAATGTTGACAAATTAAACGACAAACGGCATTATACGTAAAAAAAAGTGTAACACACAGCCTTTGCAGTGAAGTTATCCTTTTGTAAAACTTATGTGACATTCGCCTCGCAAATAAATTCCACATTCGTTTTAAAAATTTCATCTTCACTGCCTATAATAATAAATAGCTATTGAGTAATACAATGTCAACTTTCACGATTATTACATACTTGTCTTTTTGGGTTGTTTGAATCGTGTATTTTTTTATTTATACAAATTTAAACGTTTCGATAATAATTGCTATTATCATCGTGAGTAAATGGTAGTATCTTTAAGAATTACTATTTATTTGCGCTTTCATATTTTATTAATATTTTATAAATTTGTTTTAACATCTCAAGTAATTAATTCTTAAAGGTTTTACTGGGAACGAAACGTATAGATTTTTATACATAGGAATATAAAAATACACGGTTTAAAAATCCCAAAAAGATAAGTATTTTAACTATTGAATAAAATTTCAGACTTTATAGATTATATATATATATATATATATATATATATATATAAATTATATTTATTTAATTTAAAATTAACTTTTAAAGTACATACACTAAAACATTAACTGTATGTACTTCCCTAGTCACTAGCAACTAGTAACTAGGGAAGTACATACAGTTAAGTTTGAATCGATTGTGACTTGCCTCCTCGATAGCTCAGATGGAAGAGCCCCACTCTAGCAAAGTGGAGGTCGTGGGTTCAAGTCAAAAGTTAATTTTAAATAAAAAAAATGCAATTAATGATTATTAAATTGAACTTCTGTTTCGTTCATTAAAAAACAATTTTTGTAGTTCTGGATTGAAGTTGAAGAGGTAATGCTGCAAATGTTTAAACGTTATTCTATAGGAATGCTTGGAAATAAATTAACTATATCGAATTACATCATTCTATAAGTGAGTTTGATAGTTACTTTAGTGCTATCAGTGATAGCGGATCTGATAAATTAGTTTAGCCAGACTGATAGTTTGGAAACTGGTGTTTTGTAAAAATAAACAGTGGAACGTAAAGGGTACTTTAGTTTATGGATTTTAGGTGGTGTATAATCTGGGAATATAAAACGAGGTAGTCTAAAGTTGGTACGTAAAACGTAAGGGAGGCATAAAAACGTACGAACGGTAAATGAATGTTATTAGACAAATCATAAAGCAGGTATGGGCCAAGCAGAAAAAGATGTAGGACATGTGTCAAAAAAGATGTAGTTGCTATGAATGTAAAGGACTGTAACTGAAAGAGATCGGAGAGACGGAGAGAAACAAGAAATCGAGTCACAGACCTGAAAAGCTTGTAGTGCAGATAATTGTTGTTAATTACGGATGCGTCATTAATTAGAAAGATATATAGCGATCATAATGACGTAAAAGAGAGTTGCAGTAGCAGATGGTGAGGATAAGGGTACCATGGTCTGCTGAAAAACTCTGAAATAAATCATACTCCGACGGAAAAACTGGTCCAATGGATTCAATTACAGTACGGGATCTGATATTAACAAAATAAAACGAAATTGTTGAAATCAACGATAATTGCTTTTCACGCTTCTCCAATTAGTAAACCTACCCAAGTGTCAATGACCGATTTGGTTGGAACTTGGCAGATTTTTAGTGCTCACAAAAATAATCGACACGTATTTTTTACCGGCAAAGAAGAAGGTTTAAGGGTTGAAATTGCCCTTTTTTGGCAGAAAACCTACAAAATGATACATATAAAAATGTGCAAGCTCTTGAAATGATATAAAATAGTTTAAACCTTGGTATTTAAAAGTTTTTTTGGGATCGCTTAATAATAATTTCAGTAAAACTTTATATCTGGTAATTTTTGTGGTTGCTGATTATGGATTTGAGGCCAAATTAAAAAATTCAAAATTTTCCAATCGAATTTAAAGAATTTAGAATTGGAGATTACAGTTAAACATTTGAGATGTTGATGTGTATGTATAAATATTGCGTACTTCCGTTTATATGTATATTGTTCATGACTCCAGAACGCACCACGTGGTGGTTTACGGTAAGATTATTCTCCCCTTGTTACCTTCCAACCTACATATACATATGTAGGTATAGGTTACGCAATCGACTTTTTTCTCAGTATTCGCTAAATCGACTTATTAGCTCATTCTACAACTGTTGGCCAAGTTTATCCAAGTGTATGCGTAAGTGCACACACACGGGTGTTGTGTGGGTGTGGGTGTTTGGATGTATGTTAGTGTCCACGGTAACTCCAGAACGAAAATACCTACGTGCTTAACATTTTGTATTCAAGGGGGGTTTATTAGGGGCATTTTTTGGTTTTTATCAAATATTTCTAAAACAGCTGCATAATTCAACGATATAAAAATACCTAGCTATAGACGTTAAACATATCGATCAATAACTTTTCTTTATAAAGTTTCTTAATATAACACAAGGTAAGTCTAAAGACTAATTAAATATGAACGAAAATGGTTAAACTGTATTATTAATATCTTATACAAACGGGCGGCTTTGGAATTTTGTTTTAAGTTAACATATATTTATGTCTAGAGTCGCGGCAAACTCTTTTCCAATGTGGGGATAAACGTCAGCGCTTGACATTGTTGCCAAACGTATGAAATTCGACGTCAACATAATACTTAGGTTATATTGTTTACATTTATTTTGAAAATTAGTTTTTGATGGAAATACTCGTTCTCAACTAAGTAACAATACTTTTAACAGTTCTTAGATCATTTTGCGATGATTAAGCAATTGTAACATTTTGAACAATGCAAGCCACACGAATCGAAAATCTCAAAATGTGGAAAACGTCAAAATTAGAAGTTATGTGTAAACAGAAGAGCTGACAACATTGTAATTTATTCGGCTGTTCTAACAACCCAACAACGTGTATTTCACTAACATTTGTAATTATCAGGGTTATTATGGAAGTTGGTATCTCTAACAATTTCACCCCCACAACGGAAAAGATTTTGCCGTGACTATATTAATCTCTACCTAACATACGTTTTAGACGTCATTTTGATTATTGTTTTTGTTTTTACAATGTTGCCTGTTCTCGTTGCTATTTTAAAATTGTGTTAAAGAAATAAAACATTTTGAACAAAGTGTCTCGATGTTTTGTTTAAACAAAGCTAAACACGGCTCTAAAGTCTTAATGAGATTCTACGAGCTAACTGTTTGATTAAGTTGGTAGACTTGAAGAGGTTGGCACACAATAGTGCTGTCCCACCTTCTCTGTCATCTGTCGAGGATGTTGAGATCACACTGGTAGATTCACATTATTCAGTAGATCCCATGGCCATTTTCGTTTAAGTCGCCGAAAATTTTAATGTTGGTTTAGAGGTGCTACGATGTCGTTTGGATGGCCGGCAAGTCTGTTATGGTGTATGGTCGCCCGGTTCTTAATTACTTCATGCACGTATGGGATGTTGGAGTCTGTGTAAAGACTGTGGTTCGTCACATACCAAGGAGCACCCATAAGGGTTCTTAATGCCTTGGACTGGAATCTTTGTATGATGTCTGTATTAGAATAGCTAGAACAGCCCCATAGCTCGCAACCATATGTCCAAATTGGGCGTATAATAGTTTTGTATATAAGAAGCATATTTTCTATTGGTAGTGTGGAGTTCCTGCCTATAAGCCATTGCATCTTTTTACATTTAAAGTCCATCGTCTTACGTTTCTTTTTTTATGTGTTGTTTCCAATTTAGGCTTTCTTCCCAGTGCAAACCCAGTTATTTGACTTCGTCTGATTGCGGTACCTGAATGTTGTTAACGATAACTGGAGGGCATATTCCTCTTCACGTTGTAAATTTTATATGCACTGACTTTGGCCCTTTCACATTGATTCTCCATTCCCCTACTAGATTTATTTAGTCTTCTAGTAGTCTTGTAGCAGTTTGGAGGTCTTCATTGCTCGCAGGAACGGCAGTATAGTCTGCGTATGTTCCCATATCAGTATACGGCGTGTTTGGTATGTCAGCAGTGAACAGTACGTACAAGACTGGACCCAAAACACTACCTTGAGGAACCCCTGCGGTTAGTAGTTGTAGTTGCGAAGTTTTGCTTCCGAATGTTATTTGGAAATATCTGTTAGAAAGATAGGATTGAAATAGGAGATAATACTGCTGTGAAAATAGTGCTTTGTTTTTGGCCAACAAGCCATTGTGACAGATCTTGTCCAATGCCTGCTTTACACCCAAAAAGACTGCTGTGCAGTACTTTTTACTTTTAAGAGATTTTTGAACAAAGTTTAATATGCGAAACTGATGGTTTGGGATCCATTCATCTATCGATGTATCTTTATTTATCCGGTTTAGTATAGGTTTTTCTAGGAGTTTAGATATTACTGGTAATAAACTAATTGATCAATATGACTGAACTTAATTTGGCGACTTTCCAGGTTTCAATATTACAATGATTTGCGACTTTCCAGTTGAGGGAGCCAACGCGTTAATCGCACCATTGCGTTAAATAATACTAGTAGATGTTTTTCTCCTCTCTCTGTAAGGATAAGACCAGTTATGACTGGTGCTTTCTTCTTACTCCATAAATGTTATCGCCTTACGTATTTGTGCAATCGTAAGATCACGTATTCGTGGTGAGCATTGTAGTGGAGCTTCAAGGAATGTGTCAACGTCTACATCTATTCCTGTCGAATTAGGTTTGTGTCAGATGTTGCGCAAAGAGCACGGCTTTTTCTTGTTCTGATCTGGCTCACGAACCAGCTGGATCTCGTATTGGAGGTACATGTGTCTGTCTGCAGTCTCTTGAATCCCTTTATAGGTTTCCAAATACTGTAGCCATCTTTCATTTAATTTCCGTTTCCGTTAATAAGTAAAATAAATAGAGATATGTACAAACGAAGATGGCTTATTCTGCTAGTGCTTGCAGTAGTGATAGTCTATGTAGTAATGTGTAAAGCAAGAGATTTTGTACACCAAGCACACTTTACCATGGCTACAGCATGGTAAATATCGCACTCTGGTGCGCAATTTACAGAAAAGTAATCAACGGGATTTTCAAATTCAGGCAGTATCTTCTGAAGATAACCGCTCTTGAACCACGCATACTTTCTCAAATTTTTAAACTGAAGGGAAGAAAACCGGTTTTGGATAAGAGATTGAAGATGGATAACGTTGTTTCGTTAGTTTAAGTTGACATTATAATTCTACGAGAAATGTCGGATAAAATTCTTCCACGTTCTGAAGAAAAACACATCCAGTGAATGAATCATGTCTGCCGTACCTGCGGGTTAAATTCCGAGTTCTGATCACACTAAGTGTCAAGCAACAGTATCGAATTTCCGGTAGTTTGTGGAAGAAAAACTTCACGGGGCCAGCTTCTCAAGAGTTCTAAGGTCATCTTGCCAGAGTTTGATGCTTTAAACAGATTTTGTTTGACTAAAGGCCCAGATTGACCACCTTTTTCTTGCAACACAATAAGAAGGGGAAACAATACGACAACATTTGCAAAAATTTTCGTAAATCAAAGAATTGAGAAAACGGTACCAGTACTACTTTTAAGATATAAGAGTCAAACCATAAAACCATTAGACATGTGGCAATGGCATTGGGTTTCACCACTACCTTACTGAAACAAATGACTAGATGCTGTGAAGTATGGAACAAAGACTATTGCAATTATTCTAATATAATTATTTTAATTGTTAGTTAGAGATAATGTGTTACAAATTATTTTAATCGTTCTATGTTAATCGTCTGAATGTAATCTAGAAATGCATTTAGAGGTTAACAAAAAGTTGAAACTTTGACACAATCTTCACATGTCATGACTCATAGTTATACCATCCAACCTTCAATTTCAGCAAATGGTGTCTTAGTTTCTCCTCTACTTGTTGTGTTATAAGAAAAAGGTGGTCAGTTTGCGCCTTTAGTTAAACAAAAACTGTTTTAAGCAGAAATGTTCTCGCTTGAGCATCAAACTCCGGTAAGATGACCTCAGAACTTTTGAGAACCTGGTTCCGTGAAGTTTTCTTTCCACAAACGGTCAGAAATTCGATACTGCTACTCGACTCTTGGTGTGGTCAGAACTCTGCTATATTCGATGAAGTTGTACGGGGACAAAAACATTGCGAAATTTTAACTATAGCCGTGGGCACGACAGGCATGTTCCAACCATTGAATGTTTTTCTTCAGACCGTGGAAGAATTTTATCCGATTTTTCTCGGACAATTATGTCAACTTACACTAACGAAATAACGTTATCCAGCTTCATTCCTTATCCGTAACCAGTTCTCTTCCTTTTGATTTCAAAATTTAATAGAGTACGCGCAGTTCGAGAGTGGTCATCTTCAAGAGAGATCACGTGAATTTGAAAATCCCGTTGATTACCGATTTGTAAATTGCGTACCAAAGTGCGATATTTGCCGCGCTGTAGCCATGGTGAAATGCGCTTGAATTACAAAATCTATGTGGTTTGCACATTACTTTATAGGCTATCATTAAATTTCAATTTAAAAATGAAATAAATTTTTTTTTAATAATCCGTAAACCTCCACGTGGTGCACTCTGGGACCGTGAACAATATACATATAAAACATATTCGACAGTTAATAAAAGAAGTACCAAATATTTATTTTATAATTATACTTCATGATCTCCAATTTTGCTAACTTTAATCTACAATTCTAAATTCTTTAAATTCCTTTCGAAAAATTTTAGTTTTATAAATCTGACCTCAAATTCATAATCAGCAACCTCAAAAACCCAGATAAACAGTTTTACTGAAATCCGAGTTTTTTTTAAATTCGGTCAGCCATTTTGAATTTTGTAAATCTGGCCTCAGATCTATAATAACCAAGCCCAAAAAATCAAACCAAGGTTTGAGAAATGTTATATTGTTGCAAAACCTTGAAAAAAAAGGGTAGTTTCGCCCTTATGGGGACAACACACACACGTGCCGTTGCACGCCGTGCTTGCTGGTTCATGCCAATGTATTGCACGCCGTAGTAGCGTGTCAAGAACTGCGTGCAATGCAGACGTTGATTGGCTTGATGGATGGTTTTCAAAATAGTTTGGGTTGCATCCGACTAACGCACCACAAGCCACTGCGAAATGCCAGTGTGTATTCTGGTGTCTTGCCACGTGCTAGATAGACGAGATTTTTATATGATTGAATCTTTATTGGAAGTGGTGTTTTGTGAATAACTACAGGTGATTTCATGTCGCCATAGTGTTAACCATTATTTATCGAAGAATACTGTCGGCATCGTTTGTGGTTGGTAACAAGCAAATGGTATTCTAACAAACATTTAAAAGCTGCCGCTTATAAGGACTTGAAAAAGTGATGAAGAAAGTAGTACCAAACTGCGGTGTTGATTTCATAAACAAAAAAAAAACAGATTTGCTTCGTGGGAACTTTTGTAGGGAACATAAGAAGGTCAAGACCTTTATAAAAACCGGAAGTGGAGCAGACGCAGTTCATACACCGATACTGTGGTACTATAGCTTACTTTTGTTTTTGACGGATCAAGAAGTTAGGCAGTCAACATCCTCGCTCGATCCCATCCCGTAACATCCTCACCTGATACTATCAGAAGGGTGAATAAATCGATGAGTCAGTGCCAAATAAAGAAAACAGCACACAACAGGTTAGTCTCTGATCATAGTTATTATTTTTAACATAACTGACGGAGCCGACTTCCGGGCAACACTCCTTTTGCGCTAATTAACATTAAATGTCGCAATTGTTTATTTGAATGGACTATTTATGTATTTGCTTAAAATACACATACAGAGCATACAGCGTTTTTAAATAAGAAATTATTTCATCAAGGATCTTTTTTTTTTGTACAAATGACAGAAGTTCAAAGAACACTTCTTCAGCATTATGGCCAGGCCTGCGTAATCACCATTCTACCCTGCCATCAAACTTGGCCAATTGTAGTAAAGTATTACACATAAGAATCCCTAGACTTTTTAGTGTTTTCCGATTGGTCCGATTTTTTTGTTTTGTTCTAAGTTTGAAAAGCATTGCCTAGCGTTTGTGCTTGCCCCCATTTTCCTGGAATGACACAGGCTCGTGTGCAATCTTCCTTATCAACTAAACTTGGAGGTACGTAATTTACTCCAAGTCTTCTTCACAAAAGATTATGCAACACATCGGTTGCCAAAACAATGCACTCAACCTTATTGGGGGAAAGTGTTATCGCGGTGTGATAGATCCTGAACTTTGGGGCTAATACACCAAATGCATTTTCTACAACCCTTTACGCCCTACACAAGCGGTAATTAAATATTCTCTGATCATAAGTCAAACCTCCTTACGGAAAAGGTTTTAAGAAGTCAGTTCTCAATGTGAATGCTTCGTCATCAATAAAAACAAAATCAAGGCTTGAGACATTGTCATCTTTCTTTGGTAAATTGAGATTGTCAGATACTAATTCCTCAATAACATCGCCATCTGAAACTCGACCATTTTTACTCAAGTCAACGTAAATGAATTATAGATTAGCATCCACAATAACCATGAGTACAATGCTGAAGTATCCTTCATAATTATAAAAAAATGAAGCACTGTTGGCTGATTTGGTAATAGCTGCATGGTTCCGTCAACGACTACACCGCAGTTCGGAAAATTACACAGTTTATTGAACAGATTCCCAATTTTATTTCAGTCATCCGTACTTGAAGGAAACTAAAAAAGTGCATCAATTAACACTCCGGGTGCAACAAATCGGTCGTAAAAGGAAGATTACGGATGATACAAAATTAGCATCTCTTCTGGAAAAGGCAGTATCTTTTTTGGAAAACGAACACAAGTTTGCGGAAAATGTTGCCGCCAAACTTCGAAAAATGGATGCTACGTAAACTATTTTTGCAGGAAATTTGATAGATCAAGTACAATGTATTGCTGGGTATACTCAATGACAATTGGTCACTCCAACCACCGAGTGTGTTTGTTGCGCGTAATGTACTTTCTGTGGGAAGTGAATGTGGAACTAGCTCTAATAATTATGGAGGGAACGGAACCCGACAAATAAAACCGACTATTATGGCAGTTTAAATAAAACCAACTTTTATAGTTAAACTATGTTGAAGTTATGTTTTCAAGATTTTCACAGTTTAAAGTATAATCTGTCTAAAATGTTCACCAATAAGGTGATACTCATAATAATAAAACTCACTCATATTGTCATGGCCTTAAAAATAAATAGTTTTTAATAATATAAACTTAGTGTTAATTTTTTTTTTATCGATATTACATTTAGATATTCATCTCATAAGACACCAGTGATGGCTCAGCAAGTCTCAGAAATTGTTGTACCTAGAGATTGAGGTGATATTGCACTAGAGAATTGTAGATAATTTAATGTTAATGTTGCTGAATAACGTAAAATATCTTTGTTCTGCAGTATTTGCTCGTTTGTTGTCCATTCTCAGACAATTTCGATAGTCGTTTGGGTTAGATGTCCCAATATCTTCATGTCGGAATACTTATATTTTTGCTGTAGCCATTTCTTAGTCTATAATGCCCTATTTAGTTTACTCTTCTTTTGCAAAATATCATCGGCGCTACAAAGCAAAATTACAACAGCCAATGCCTTGTTTCGTTTATTACTCATTCTGGTTAAAAACAGTACTCACAGAACAAGTAATGTCCAAAACACAATGAAACAAACTTTCCTTAGCACATCAGCACTGTCCTTGGCTTATATGATTGTAGCTTCTCTGTCGTGCCATACCATTTTTCACGATCAAGCATACCGTGCCACGGTACGTATGTGTGTAGTCTCCTTTAAACCTTCTTTGTCGACAAAAGAAAATACGTGTCGATTATTTTGTGAGCACTAAAAATCTGCCAAATTTCAGCCAAATCGGTCACGGGCACTTGGGTAGGTTTACTTGTAAATGAAACCTCGCTGAAAAGGTTCAGGTACGCGTAAAGTTGAAAGAATAAAAACACATAGCAGGAAGTGGATTGATGAAGGCTAGTTTTTCTTACAAAATTGCTGTTGCGCACGCACGTCACGAATAAATAATACCCAGATATAATCCAGACAACGAGTTAGACACTGTCTTTGTTTTATGACTGTGATTAACACTGAATCTCGTTCTGTCATTACGTGCAGGCAAGGAAGTAATGCTAATTTGAATGTGTTTAATAGCCTAATTAATTGAAGGTGTTTTAAGATGTAACAGTAAATAACAATAAGTAAGCACGAAAGACTACCCACATTTAGTATTCTCGTGGTTAAAAAGTAATTAAAACGATTTTCCAAATAAAATGGTCTTTTGATATGGATCGAAGTCTTGTGCAGTCTATTTAATTTTATGTAGTATACATTTAAAAAAGATAGTATTTTTAATTAAAGAAGTAGTAAATAAACGTCAGCTACCGTAGATCATTAACAAATCCCATATATTATTGTTAAAGTGAAAAAGAAAAAAGATAATTCATCAACTGTTTTCATTTAACACATGAGAACACACATCGTAACGATCTATCAGCTAAAAAGCATGAAAAACGGTGTAATAATGAATAGTACAGCTTAACGTCGTTTTAGAAAGGCCTATAATTAGGGGCGATTTTCGCTCAAAACGATTTGACTCTAAGTACAGGTGTTAAAATTATCGTAATAGAATCGGAAGGGTGTGGGGCCATAAATTATGTACTTATCGTATAATCGTTCTTGAGGTGCTCATTCGAGGAAGTGCCTAACATCGACTTTTTGACATGATTAAAGATATGTATTATAATTTGAGATTGGTTCATTTCTAATAATTCTACACGAAGCTTTTATTAACGAGCTTGTTTTAAATGACTGATGAGTTACATAATTATTGTTTTATTTATTACAGAAAGCTTTTAATCGTAATAATTAAATAAATTCATTAACATAGTGGGAAGGAAACAATACGTTAAAACTCGGGTCGTATATATGTTAAAGAATACCAGTCTTCACACGTCAATGCAGGTTTAACCATTCTATAATGCATGTGCGCTAATATACCTTCATTTTTGCATTGTTCGGAAATGTTTGCGACTCGAGAAGTGTTTGAATTTTTCTCTGCAATGAAAATGTGACTATCGCCATCTAGCGACACGTAGGATACATTTCATCTTCATTTAGGATGAGTTGCAGTAAACTGCTTTTATCAATCATTACTCTTACTATAAAACTATTTATATTAATTTGTACTACGTCTGTATTACTGCTACTTAATCAAAAGTTCTAAATTCAGACATGTCAATATCATACGATAATAGATGTACTATGGTTGAGATATTAATTTTTATAATGATGAATAGGTGTCGCTAAGTTTAAATCCAACTCCAAATTAATAGCTTTTCAATAATTTATTTTTAATAAATCGCTGAAGAAACAAGTGGTTGTTATTCACGTGTTTAAAATTTAGAAACACACTTTTTTTCACAATAAAGCCGTGTAAACGCATCTAAAAATACATCATTTTACCGAAGAAAGTACGTATTAACCTTGATTATATATCTTTAATATAATCAAGGGTATTAATAAAATCTCCCTTAAGCTTGAAACAAAAGTACGTATAATAACGTTGTTAAACTTCGCTTTAACAAATTTAACAAATTCATAAATTTTTTAATTCGCTTTAACAAATTTATGAATGTGTTCATAACTTTCAGTACATTTGTTTCACAATTTTGCATTAGCATTTAAATTTCCAAGTTTTTGAGAAATGGCAAGTTATATCTCCAACGAGATTTTTGAAATGGGAAGGTTGAGTTTTACGCTGTCAAATTAATTAATTGCATTTCCGTAGGAGACGTAAACAAAGGAACATAGGAAGATATAGGATGTGCCGATGCGCTAGCGAGGATCTATTTTAAATTAGATAAACAAAACTACAATAACCTAACAAAAGTAGATTACGTAAAAAAAACTACTGTAACCTAAGAGAAAACACGTGCGCGAGCAGGGAATCGAACCCGCACAACAGCGTGGAAGACGACTCCTACCACTACACCACCAGCGGTCTAGCAGTTTAACATTGAAAGTGATATTTAAACCATTTATAAAAATGCCTATTTATATACATTTCTCATCGGCAGCACATGCTATGTCTTCCTATGTTCTTTTGTTTAACGCCTCAACATTTCCGTTTCGTTTGAGATAAAAGGCGATTTCGGAAACCTGTCTTTGTCTGTGTCTGTGTCTGCGTCTGCGTCTGCGTCTGTGTTTGAGTCTGAGTCTGTATCTGTGTCTGTGTCTGTGTCTGTGTCTGTGTCTGTGTCTGTGCCTGCGACTGCGTCTGTGTCTGGGTCTGCGTCTGCGTCTGCGTCTGCGTCTGCGTCTGCGTCTGTGTCTGTATCTGTGTCTGTGTCTGTGTCTGCGTCTGTGTCTGTCTGTCTATGTATGTGTCTGTCTGTGTGTGCGTGGGTACGCACGTTGGTGCGTGTGCAGGTGTACGCGCGTGTGAAAGTGTGTTGTGTGCATGTGCGTACGTGTGTGCGTGCGTGCGCGTGCGTGCGTCCCTGCGTGCGTGCGTTCCTGCGTGCGTGCGCGTGTGTGTGTGTGTGTGTGTGTGTGTGTGTGTGTGTGTGTGTATTATATTTAAGTTATACAAACAAACCATTCGATAACACTTACAGTTATCTTCGTCAGTAGTAATATAATCTTTCAGAATTGTTTCCCATCATGCAACAATCTTGTGAAATTTGAAAAATTAAAAACGCAAGCATAATCATGATACCTAACAGTTTGATAAACGTATAAAGCCAAGATGACAAACGAGAACACCCTCTAACGGGCGCAAGCTAACAGTAAAAAACGTCACACCCCAAAGAACAAATTTAACAAAATTTAATCAAGTGTAAAGTTGTAAAAAACTTAAATTTGAAACATTCAGAAATATAAACTTCAATTAAAATGATCCGGTCAAATCTAACAAAGAAATAGTTTTGTTAATAAATGTTTATTAACAATGAAAACATGACATGGTACGTTTTGTTAAATGTTCAATTTTAATTGCGATTTCGATTTCCGATTTCCAATTTCCGATTTCCGATTTTCGATTTTCTTTTTCCGATTTCCGTTTTCCGATTTCGATTTTGATTTCGATTTCGATTTCGATTTCCATTTCGATTTCGATATCGAATTTGAATCTTTAGTTTCGAATCTTCGACTTCGAATCTTCCATTTCCAATCTTCGAATTCGAACTATGGACTTCGATTCTTCGATTTAGAACCTTCGTTTCGAACCTTCGATTCGGAATATTCGATTACGCATCTTCGGTTTCGAATCTTCGATTTCAAATCTTCGATTTCGAATCTTCAATTTCGGATCTTCAGTTTCGAATTTTCGAATTCGAATCTTCGACTTCGATTATTCGATTTCGAATCTTCGGTTTCGAATCCTCGCCTTCGAATTATCGATTTCGAATCATCGATTTCGAATCTTCGATTACAATTCTTCCATTTCGAATCGTCGATTTCGAATCTTCGCTTTCAAATCTTCGTATCACATATCACGTATCACGTATCAAGTATCACGTATAAAGTATCACGTATCAAGTATCACGTATCACGCATAACGCATCACGCACCACACATCACCAATCACAAATCACGAATCACGTATCACATATCACGTATCACATATCACGCACCACATATCACGTATCACATATCACGTATCACATATCATGTATCATATCACGTATCAGGTATCAAATATCACGTATCACATATGACCAATCACATATCACGTGTCACATATCACGTATCACATATCACGTATCACATATCACGAATCACATATCACGTATCACATATATATCACGTATCACATATCACGCATCATATATCACGTATCACATATGACGTATCATATACCACGTATCACATATCACGTATCGCATATCATGTATCACATATCACGTATCACATATCAGGTATCACTTATCAACTATCACATATCACGTATCACATATCACATATCACACACACACGCTCGCACACACGCACGTACGCACGCTTACACACACACATTCACACTCACACTCACCCACACCTACACCTACACCCACACCCACGCCCACACTAACGCTGACACTCACTCTCACTCTCTCACACTCACACCCACACCTACACTCACACTCACTCACACTCACACGCACACCCACACCTACACCCACACCCACACTCACACCCACACCCTCGCTCAGACTCACACTCACTCACATTAACACACTTACACTCACAGTCACAGTCAGTCACAGCACAGTCACAGTCACAGTCACGGTCACAGTCACAGCCAGTCACAGTCAATCACAGTCACAGTCACAGTCACAGTCACAGTCAGCCACAGTCACAGGCACAGTCACTGTCACAGTCACAGTCACAGCCACAATCGCAGTCGCAGTCATTAACATTAAAACACACTCACACTCACACCACAGTCACAGTCACAGTCAGCCACAGTCACAGACACAGTCACAGTCACAGTCACTGTCACAGTCACAGTCACAGTCACAGTCACACCACAGTCACAGTCACAATCACAATCGCAGTCGCAGTCATTAACATTAACACACTCACACTCACACTCAGTCACAGTCACAGTCACAGTCACATTCACAGTCACAGTCAGTCACAGTCAGTCACAATCACAGTCACAGTCACAATCACAGTCACAGTCACAATCACCGTCACAATCACAGTCAGTCAGTCACAGGCACAGTCACAGTCACAGTCACTGTAACAGTCACAGCCACAGTCACAGTCACAGTCACAGCCACAGTAACAGTAACAGTCGCAGTCACAGTCCCACTCGCAGTCACAGTAACAGTCACAGTCACAGTCAGTCACAGTCACACTCACATTCACACTCACGCTAACACCATCACTCACTCTCACTATTGTGTGCTATTAGTGAAGATCAAAAAAAACAAAACTTATACTTCGAGGCAATTTACAATTGTACCAAGCGATGGATTGGTTGATTACGTCTCTTTGTACCGAAAATATGCAGCATTTCGACCGGAACATACTAAAATTGACAGCTTGTTTTTGTCGTACCATAATGGCAAATGTAGTGCTCAGACTGTTGGGAAAACACCTTAGGCAAAATGCCGAGGATAATAGCAGAGTTCCTCAATCTACCGGATGCCCATAAGTACACAGGGCACTGCTTTCGCAGGAGTGCGGCGACGATCTTTGCAGAAAGCGGCGGTGATACAAGGGCACTGAAGCAGCTTGGTGGATGGCGATCGGACAAAGTAGCCGAATCATATGTAGAGAATTCTCTGCAAAATAAAATTAAAATTGCTCAGAACATTACTGGTACAGCAGCTATAAGTATACCACAAAACGGCGAAGGAACTGTCAGCTTTGGTGTTGGCTCATCTGGAGTTACAATTTCAAATCCATCCAACAGTATTTTCAATTTTTATAAAGAAGTTTCATTACTATTATTTTTATTAATAAAGGTTGTATAGTAAGGTTGTTGATTCAATAATTCTTTCAACTTACGTGACATATCATGTCATGTGTTTGCTGTCAATCATGCTGTTTAGCAACAATGACATTTCCGTGCTATAAAGACCACATTACGCCCGCATTTGGGGGCGTATAATAGATATTTATGTATTAAGGGCATAATCAGAAGATTATGGCTCGAGGGAATGTTAAAAGCCCGACGCGAAGCGGAGGGCTTTATATTCCTGAGCCATAATCTAATTATGCCCGTGGTACATACAATGTTTTATTTTATTTTGCACCATGAAACCGGAACAAAATATTAAAAAGATTCAGTATTTTCGGCAAGTTTTTAAATGCAAATGCAGTGACAGTAGGCTAATTTGTTGTTACTAAGATACTGTGATATTGCTATTATATATCATGTCATGTGTTTGCTGTCAATCATGCTGCTTAGCATCAATGACATTTCCGTGCTATAGAGACCAAATTACGCCCGCATTTGGAGGCGTATAAAGAACATTATAGTGGCAAAATAAAATAAAAGGCTTTACATACCTTACACAAGGAAGCAAAACTTAAAAACGAAATGCATTGAAACGCAGAAGGCACGGAAATGAATTAAGTGGGTTCGCGTTTGCGCAAAAACAAAATTGATGCGGTTAAAATAGCCCTTATAGACCACCACTATGTACAGAGATGTTCGTAACTATGTACACTAAAGAGAAAATATCGATATATGCCAAAATTCAATTATTGAAAGAAAAAGATACCAACGTAATGTAAATATACTTCTCAATAATAATACATATTCAAAACTTAAATTAAGGTAACGATAGTCAAGAATTGGCACGTTACAACATGTTCAAATTTCGAACCATTTTTTTCAGTAAGCAGACTAATCATTGTGTTTGTTTTGCCAGAACTGGAGGGGCGTCATATAATACCACGTATACTATTAGGAAGTAAATCACCACGTTTTGGAGTACTAGACTTTTCATCTGCGTCATGATTTTGAATTGGAAGTTTTTGTTTCTGAATAACAACTTCCATCGTTAGTGGATGAAATAAAACTAAACGAATAATTACAATATTTTTATTTATCTACAGAGTGAATATTACAATAATTATAATTTTTTCACTTCTCCAGTGATTGGGCATTATAGAGAATAAGACCATAGACAACGATTCCATTATCGGAAGGTGTTAGCGATTCCATTTCCAATTTAATGTCTACTGTTGAGCTTTTTAAGGATTCATTTTGTTTAGAACAGTCCGCTACAAATACTGGGTATGATTTGAATTCGGAATAGTTGAGCAATGCATCTTCACCATAGTAATCACATCGGAATATCAAAAAGTTGTTATAGGCAGGTATGTATTGGTTAGCATTGAAGTTCAAATACATTGCTTCATATGGACAATACTCTGAATTCAGATGTACTTTAAGGTTTCTGATGTTAATGTGATCAAAATTTCCTGCCCTTGCCGGCTTGGTTACCTTTTACCTTGTTGGAATGCAACAATTATCCAATGTGGTTTTTCCAGCTGCGTTGACGTTTTATTGGTCATATGTCTGAGGTTGCTTGCTTTAAAGCAGGTAATTCATATTAGCCCCATTGACCAAATGGAACAGTAACTATTTGTTAAGTGTTGTACTTGCCATTGAATTTTATTTAAGGTTATTTCCGCATCATCGTCACCATAGTAGCTGTTTGTATCGCTTATAGATCGAATTAAAATGAACTCTTGCCGCATAATCACGATTACTTGACGATAATCCTCCATTATTCCAAATATGTGGTTCAATGGTATGCATATCATCAAAATGTACGTTTTGAAAGACGTTTAATAATTCGGCCATTGTCGCCGAGAACGTTTAAGCCAATTGAGTTAAAAAGTATTTTTCTGCAGATGTTAACCGCAATAAAGGTCGATGACTAATTAATGACTTACTGTCTTTTATATGAAGATGAAATTGGTCCTTCATTAATCCTAAGACCCATGTTCTTTTAGTTATAGGTGTACTACTTCACCAAAGTCTATTAATTCACCCCTTTGATTAGTCAAGTTAATTGTTATACTACTAATTCTGTCGGTGTTTACTTCTAATTATTGAGTATTACTGGGAGTCCATCTCATATAATACTTTTTCAGGTTTCCCGTTTCGATGAGATCCCTTTATAATGTTGCACTGTACGTGTAGATTAATGTGTTTAAGTATTTGGATGTCTAACGCGGATGTATGCAAAATATTTGGTTCTATTACTTTAAACTCATACCCTAGCATGCGACCAATGACATTTTCTTTACTAAAACCGATCTCAAATGAGCATTTTATCTCAAATTTAAGTGTATTGTTGGTTGCTCTAATGATAAACTTTTCAGTGGGTATTTTAAATTTTAGATAATCACTAATTTCATCTAACTCATATACACGGTGTGGAATATTTATCACTCGCAAGTGAGATGGATTTGTGCTAAAATAAAATCTAGCGTTGTCTGTATAAATGTTTCTAATCGTAAAATCCAACTAATCCGATAACGTATTTCTTCCCGAAATCTAGTTCTATCGGTGGGTAGAAGCTGTAGCTAACTGTGTTACTAGCACCTTCTAAACTGAATGTCATTGACATCACTGAGAAAATTTTACATTGTACCGATTATTTATATAAAAATTGAAGGCATAGGTGTCCGTAAATAATAGTATTAAATTCTTCATCTTGGTTGTAATTATAATATATTTTACATCCCCGAAAGTAGTGAATCACTTCGATTGATAGTCGAAGATTACCGAAACCATTGTAATTCCATACCTTTGTACGTCGCTTTGGGTAGCAAACGCAATGTGTACCACCTTCGGCTATCTAAGTTAATAATTCCAGATTCATTTTTCCATGCTACCTCTCACAAAAATATCCCTAGAGTAGCGCAAATTTTTGGTGTATTTCTTAAATCAATATCTGTTAACAATCTTTCGGGTAATCTATTCAGTATGTTTGGAAACGGTTCTAAGTATAATGCACCACTACCAGATTTTTATAGTTTTAGATAAAGTGCTCCGGAGCCTATAACGATAGATTATATCATGCGATTATGGTGCAATGTCTCTTCTTGCAATTTTTTGGCATTTTTAGCTTCATTGAATGTTTTAGCAATCCCGATGCACCGCCAGCTAAAGCACCGATTGCTGATAATCCTGCGAAATACGGTATAAGAAATGGTAAAAACCCTCCTTATTTAGGTAAGGTAGTTTACTCTAGGAACTTTAATGTTTTTATTTCCTCCTAAACTTTTTACCACACGTTTTGTCGCTGAAAGCGCCGACTTTATTGTGTCAGTAAAATTTTCGTTAGGTTTAATTTTTTTAGCTATTGTTTTTCGTAAATTTCCACCGTTGAATTTCTTCAGATTGCTTCGGCGTTTACACCCTATTCCTAATTTTCTCTTTGCTTCCATGGTGGTACTGACTGTTAACGCTGCAGTGTTCACCTAATGTTGCGTCTGATGGTTTAAAGCGTTCCCAAGCTTTTTCTTCTTTTTATCTGCTTTATGTCTGCTTTCTAAAGCTCGGTAATCTCTGTAACTGATATCATGAGCATCTAATTGATTAATACCGGGGTCACCGCGTGCAGGTCGTTTCTCTACCTTTATTGATTATAGTATCTATTAAACCACCTGCATTCTTTCGCTTCTGGCCTAACATTGTTTACCTAGATGGATAAGGCAGGGTATTTATACCTAAATCGAGATCACTAAAACAAATAGTTATTAATATTTCTTTATTTAGTAAACGCTATACATTAAATAAGCAGGACGAATGCAATATTTACATTAAACATACAGTGTTATGTGAATTAATAGTATACTTAGCATCTATAACTTCTTCAATGTTTATAAATGTCATCATCCTACCATGGAATTCTTTCTCGCGAAAACGGCGGTAGTCAACAACTTGTTGTATGAATTTTTTATAAAAAAAAAACCAGATTGTAAGATTCAAGAAATTCCAATCTATAACTTATTACATCCTTTAAATTGAATAGTTCTTCTACACCATGAGCATTGAATGTGCAAGAACAGTGGTTGTAGTTTTCAATCAACCATAACAGTTTTCAAAATTTTGTCATAACCTTTAATCGAATCCCAATTTTAATCAATACCAAGATTACTAGATAGAGATTCATAATGTTGATCATAGATTATATCTTCTTCTTCGTTTACGTTTGACCAATCAATTTTATTTTCAATTTCTTGAGATTGGAAAAATTGTAATTCTACTTATGAATGCCATCTTAGAAGCTCATTCCATTCCTTCATATCTAACACCACAGTATTGCTTTGATCAGTTGCCACACCCCATACTCACTACTGGTGCAAGGTTGAGGTTAGTACTGTATCCAATTTCTATATGTTTCGCATGATGAGTATCGTTCGATAGTTATAATAAACACAATCGATTAAGTATTCATGAGCTGCTTGTTTATACACTTCATCCTTATGTTGAAATGGTGATCAGTCAGTGTTAGAAGAAGAAGAAGAATAGCCTTCAACTGCAACTATGCGGTGTATCCATATATAATGGTGAACTTCTGAGTTTTGATCGGTATAGAAATGATGCTTGCGTTATAACGACTTTACTTGCTCACAATTGTACTACGACTAAATACTATTTAAGAAATTATTCTAGCATGAGTAATTTACATATGGTGGGGTTGTAGCACTACTGTTAAACACAAAATGTTACGTTTGTTGTTCCGGCTGCACCCAAACTATTTATGAACATATCTCTTACGTTTAGCAACGTTTTGATATCTTCAATCCGAAATTCTTATTTGAAATACTCATACAAGCGCTGAGCTAATACACATTAATTTTGAAATCTTCCATTTCCACCACTATACGTTCACCGTACTTAGTATTAATTACAGACACATTCCTCATTTTATACTTTTTCGATATCACACACATTTTTAAAGGGTTTGCAATAGGTCCTTTGGTTTAACCTTGCTAACTCCATGTACGCTAACTGCTCTCAACACACCCCGCTGTGGTTTGTGTAAGTTAAAAATTCTATTTTTAGATTTCTAAGAATTGATGATCTAGCCATTTTTATTTTTAGATTTCACCTTGAAAGAATTATAATATGATGACCTTGACGTGTTGACCTTGAAATTTTTCACCAAAAGGTATCTGATTTCAAACGAAAAACCAAGTATTATATTATTACATTACTTTATCTTTCAATTGTAAGTTAACTTTATAAGGCATGTTACATCGTTAAAGTTTTTGGGGTGATCATCTTTATCGGCAAAAATACGAACATGTGTTTAGAGATTTCAATTAAAAAAATTTGTAATTAATCAAATAAAAATCTGGGTCAAATAGAATCGCTTCTGGTAAATATAAATCGCCCTTATGAATAAATATTGAAGTTTTGACGTTATCTGTTTTAAATCTTTGTTTAAAACTACTCACGAGTCGTTCGGTCAACTTTAGCATTGATTCTGTTATATGAATGTCTACCGTAAACGTCACAGGTTTCGCCCATTACAAACTAAGGATGTGTATACCTTTCTTTAGGTGTAGCTTGACGAAGGAAACGTTTCTTGCAATATTATCTTACCAATGTTTTGAAAAATGGATTGCTTAATTTTTTTAAGTGAAAGTTGGTGCAAAATGTTTTTTTTTCTTTATTTCAAAATGCAACCACTTTCTGCTCGCTCAAATTAAAAAAAAAACTATTTACTTGAAAACCGCATAAAGCATACATATTAGTAACACATACACACAAACGACTTAAGAGAACCTTCCTTTAGTAATATGGATCGTATATTTATATCAAATTGTAAAAAACTTGCAGGGTCTCTGTACCAATCGCTTTGTACGCTCTTACTAGCTTGACTATTTATCTAGTCTTAAAAATCATATTCTAATAAGTATTTAGAAAAATGTCTCTGCTTCCACACTGCCTGCCCGTTTGAACCCAGTTTGTGGCTTTTAACTACAGAGCAGAAAATGTTTTCTGTAAATGTATTGCGCACACTCACACACACACACACACACACGCCCACGCACGCACGCGCCCACACACGTACACGCACAAGCACACCAACACCCACACCCACACCCACAAGATACAAGACCGAAGACGCAAGACGCACGACGCACGGCACACGACGCCCGCACACACGCACGCACCCCCGCACACACGCTCATACGCACACACACGCACACACGCCCACAAGCACACACGCACACACGAGCACACACGCACACGTGCACACGCGCACACGTGCACGCACGCACGCACGCAAACTCGCACGCACGCACAAACGCAAGCACGCATGCACGCACCCACGCCCCCACACGCGCACGAGCACACTCACACACACTCACACACCACGCACACACGTGTGTGCGCGTGTGCGTGAGCGCGCACGCGTGTACGCGTGTTTGCGCGTGCTCGTGCGTGCGCGCATGCGTGTGGACGCGCGTGGGCGTGGGCTTGCGCGTCCGCGCGTGAGCGGACGCGCATGAAAATGGAAATTTTCCCCCTGGGTCGGTAAAATTTTTAAAAATTGGGCCGGTAGAATATAAAACCACAGTCCTATTTTAAAATAGAATTAATATTTTACAGGACAGAAAAATTGATGTCAAGACACTCTGTCTTTGACGATAACATAACAATGGGTAAGGGTAATTCGAAACTATAATACCTTATCGCATTTTCGGCACTCAGTGTAAGTAAATAAATGATATACATATCTCAGTTTAGTTCAATACAGCATCTTTACTGGAAATTATATATTTTTATTTTATAAAACATATAATTTTTACTTTATTTTATTTATTTTTAAAAAAGTTAGACATAGGATACGTAAATCATCATTTACAATACAGCCAAATGTGTATGTAATATCATATCTTTGAATACAGCTCTCTTATATTTCATTATTGCAAAATGGTTGAAGAGTTGCTGTAAATGCAGTAAATTTATTATGAATAGAAAATGAAACGTTGCGACGATTCAACAAAACCTAATCTTGACCTTGGAATTCCAGTATGAAAATGAATACTTTTTTGTATGAACATTTATAATTATTAGTTAGTTACACAATACACAGTATTAATAGTGTTCTGTAATACGTTAAATCTTTTTCAACTAAACTAGCGAAAATATTTAAATTTATAGGTTATTTGATAAACATGGTTATTATAAGAATAAGACTATGTGTGATTTGTACTTGTACAAATGCCAAAATATATAAAATATTGAAGGAAAAGAAATAATGTTATCCATTCAACGCTAATATCATTGATAGAAATGGTAGGTAGGAACTAGAAATCAAACTGTAAATGGTTTTAAAGAAAAAAGATAATTGTTTTTAGCACTCGTTTTTTAGATTCGTTGAGCAATTGATCAGAGTAGTCTGTTTATTGTTTTTTTGCGAATTGTACAAATTTATCCAGCAGTTTTCATATTATATATATATATATATATATATATATATATATATATATATATATATAATTATTATTATTATATAATTTGTCAAAATTATTTCGTTGAATTAAAAACGTGAAGGAGGTGCAGAAAAATAAAGATACAAGAAAAAACAGAGGTTGACAGAGCAGGCAACAAAATGTGGCAAGTTGGAAAGTTTTTTTTAGAAAAAAGATGCAGAGACTAAAGAACGATGACGACGACAGCAACTCCACAAGAGACGTAAGTACTGCACAACGCCATTCTCCCATGTGCTCCCAATAATCTCATTCTCAAGTACCATTTAGCTGAATTCCGACTAAATTTTGACTACTACGACGTTTATTTGATTAAAATTTTAGTAGTCTCTCATTAAAAAAAACTCGCGATATCGTTGACTTTTGATTGGAATTTTTCTAGAAATAAATCCGAACATCATTTTCCTTTTTATGCGTCATATGTTCTATTTTCCTATCACAATAATTCCAAAAGCAGTCATTCTTGGAATGGTGTCATCACGATTCGAGTCTAAATACCTTTAGTTTAGACCCGAACCGAGATGACACCGCGAAAGTCAGTCATTCTTGGATTTGGGAGTATAGCTTCTTAACTTCTCAGTACCTGTCTAATATCTTAGGAATCGCTACAAGAACTTCCGAAATTGCAAGAACTACTAGATGGTATTGATGAGACGCCTGCCAGTCATTCAATAACATGTCAAGCAGTTCCAGAAGTTTCTAATCCTGATTTCAGCATCAACTTAGATCCACCTATACATCACGAAGCATATATTTTTTTGCGGTAATTTGAGTCCTTCCATGCCGCAATTCGTCGAGTTATTATATTTCACATTCCTTAGTGAACTGTCAAGGTGTTTAAACGTATCTTTTTATTGTCACATGCCTCGTATTCTTATGTCATTTATTAGCTGTATGTACTTTATTTGAACATTTTATATAGAGTTTTGAGCTATACTCAATAGTAACCCCCGCAATCTATAAATAGATCGCTGGGCGTTCGCATATACATTTTCAAGTTTTTTCTTACAAATATGTTATTGTGTTCCTAGTTTGAAAATGAGCTGAAAGGCATTTATAAGTATGGATGAAGCCATCGAGTATTTTTATTCGGATGAAATCGAACGTGGCATGGCTCTACTTCCACCGGAAGTGGATAAACTTACTGATGAAGACAAAGGTTACGATGATGAAATCGATCCCCCAGTGGTCGCTGATGTTCTTGGCACTGTGGAAATTACTGGTCAAGACGACCTTAGTGATGAAGAATTCCTAGAACCTGAACCATCGACTTCCAAAAGAAAAAGAAAACCGCAGATACTAAAAACGAATTGGCAGAAAAATATACCACCCCAATATGATATTTGCTGCTTATGCAGCCAACGTAAAGAATGTTGAACGGAATATAAAAGGAAAAACACCTCTACAGTACTTTGAACAGATTTTCAATGTCCAAGTGTGTGATCTCATAATGTCAGAAACAATTTGTGCAAGGAAAGTGAAAAATACAGTCGTTTACTAAATCTAGCGATGGAATCAAAACTTTTATTAAAATATTAATTTTTGCCGAATACCACACTTTGACCAAAGAACGCGATTCTTGGTCAGAGGCAGAAGATTTAAGAGTACCTTTGCTGAAAAATGCAATGACCGGCAACTCTTATTTAGGAATCAAATCAGTACTTCATCTTCAAGACAATACACAAGCCCAGAATAATCGTCATGACAAATCCCTTAAAATTCGATCTCTACTCGACACGATAAATGTTAACTTTCAACAATGGGGAATTTTTCAATAGACGAGATGATTATTCGTTACTATGGACACCATCACATAAAACAACTCATCCGTTCCAAACCTATTAGGTTCGGGTATAAACTGTGAGCTATGTGTGGCAACGATGGTTACTGCTACAAGTTTAGTTTATATTGTGGAAAATGAAAATGAAAATCAACCATTAAATCCCTTGGAGCTCGCGTGGTGAACACGATGTTGTCAGTTGTAGAAAGGCCTGCCTAACAGATATACTACTTTGATAATTTGTTCACAAGTATACAATTATTGTCGGATTTGAGAAAAAGGGGATATCGGGCAACGGGGACTTTGCGAAATAACAGAACTGCAAACGCTCCACTGGTATCTGCAAAAGAAATAGAAAAATGCTATCCAAGCGTTTACAATTTTATCTTTGACAAAGAGGACAAAATACTCTTGGTCAGATCGAATGACAATGGCCGCAAATTTCGATTTTATTGAACCAATGGCGTCCGTACAAAGATCGAATAGGAGTGAAAAAGTAAAGACACCCATTCCACAGCCGGTAGTGATCAAAAATTACAACAAATGTATGGGAGGTGTTGATCACCATGACTAGATGTTGGAAAAACACCATATCCCCATACGAGGGAAAAATGGTATTGGTGCCTTCTCACAAGAATTATTGACGCAATTATGAATGCTTGTCTGTTGTTCAGAAAAGTTGAACGACAACCCCTGTCAATAAAAGAATTTCGCAGTGCCACTGTCGTTCCTTATCTAAAATTGGGGCACAGTTCGAAGGCTGTAAAAGGTACTTCCAACCCAACAACTTCAAGGACCCATGTGTTAACAAATGTAATGCATGATAGAAGAAATCATATTATCACAAAACGAACGCAACAGAGGCGCTGCCAATATTCAAACTGTATAGAAAGACCACTGACATATTGTTCGAAATGCATGGTCACACTGTGCATAGCTTGTTTTCCCTTATACCATACACCATAATTGTCGCTTATTTTAGTTTTGTAAGCATTCTTTAAAATTAACATAATATATTTCTTAATAAAAAGAGCATTATTTTTTATTTAATTTTTATATTGGATCCGCCCAGCGATCTATTTATAAATGAGTTTTTTGAAACAACTATAAGCCTGATCGAAAAAATTACTTATAAAAATTTATTTATAACAGTAATAGGAATAACATTCTAGAATCTTAATTTAAAAAAAATAATTTGGGCATTATAGGTTAGTGCCCATGAATTATAAAAATCCTCACGGATAGTGTTCCTCAAGAAGAAACTCTCTACACTTTATAGGACTAGTTATTACGGTCAAGTTATAAAACTGATCTTTAAAATTTCTTACAATACAATAATTAAATTGACAATATCCAATAATCTATATACTCTTAAGTCAGTAATAGGTGAAAGCATAAACTAAGGGAGCTCATTAGGATGTTATTTGACCACCTGTTAGGCTGTACGTCCTCACTGATCTCAGTAATCATTGGACTGATTTTATACACAGGTTCTTCATTAATTTTAGTCGAACGTTATAAAATGTAAATCCACGAACTACAGATCAAAAGTTACGCTGTCACATGTCAAATTTGGAATCTACTGAAACATGGAATTATTTTTGTTAACATCTATATTTGTTATCAAATGGGGATAGAACTTTGACAAAGACTTCTATTGTTAAATAATAGTTTACAAGTCACACCAGCTGATTAACCTTCACAATAGACGTATGAGAAAGTTTTTTAAAGAGATATACGAAAATTCATAAAATGTACATTGAACAGCCGACTGTTTATTGCTTATGATGGTACTTCTGATGCTTACGAACTGTTTCAACGAAAAATTTATTTGACGGCGATATATGGTCGTCGCCCATGTATGGCCGTCCTATTGATACATGATATATATATATATATATATATATATATATATATATATATATATATATATATATATATATATATGATGTATTATAATTTCAGGTATTCAATCTATTTTAAATTAATCCTTTTTAGCTACTCAAGCTTTCGTTTATTGATTATAAACTTCTACAGGAGTACTAATGAATTTATATAAAGAATTTTCTGTGCCTTGAGAGGCCTATAGAACAACAAAGGTGATTCTTCATACTTATCGACATGATTGACCCATAGATTCAGTCTTTTTTGTGAAGTTGGGTGGACTTATTTAGTGAGAACTCATTCTTAATGTTTCTAAAGTCTTTTTTTGTTATTAGACAGATCTGCTCCAAGGTATTCTCGACAAAGTACAATATTCGGTCAAAAACAACTCCTTGCAATATTTTACCTGCAAAATTAGTGCAGTAAATGTAAAACATAACATTGTTGCTTCAAAACTAATTTAATTTACCTATCTGACATTTCAATACGTACCTCTTTGGTGAGGTTAATATGCTTCCAGGAACAATCTTGACTGATGTGGGGGGTAATAATTATACCTATAATGCGCAATTTTTTCTATAACCTTAAAAAAATATTAATGAATATGTAGGGTCCTTCCAAATAAACACAGAAAAATAATACAAAAATTCTAACAGATTTTTTTCTTAATTTTTAATTAAAAACTAGTTAATATGCTACAAAGCGTAAAAGTAATCAGAAAAATTAACACGTATGAAATTTGTGAAAACAGTTATTATTCTGGTTTAGGTAGAAGTGAAGTCCACATTTAGAACACTTTATGTAAAAAATTACAAACATTTGCGGAATTTGCATCTTTGCCGTTCTTGGGTGTACATAGACCAATGTGACTGGCCATCTAGCCTTACATCTTTTAGAGGAATATATGCAGTTGTTGCTGATCTTTTCTTTTTCTCCACAATTTCTTTTTTCCTAGGTTGCATAAACAATAGGCAACTTCATCCCTGAAGTCAGCCGGTTTATATATTTTTGTTCTCCTTTCTGCATAAGAGAAAGCCTATAAAGGAGCCAGATATTGACAAGTGTCGTATCAAGAAGGTGATAGAATAATAGCGTATACCACTTTTTTGATTTTATTTTGTATGGTATCGTCCTATAAAGCTATCCATGAGGTCAACGCCTCACATATACTTGTACTCTAGCACCAAATTTGGATAATCAATATTTATCCTCTGCTTGGCTTGTACCTTTCAATTTTTCCTTTTGAAAGTTCTGCACTATATGTTGATAACAAACACTCTTATTATTCCTTCAGGCAACTGATATGTCTACGCCCTCAAAGTCATAGACAAATTCAATCGAAAAACCCTGATCCAATTTTTTATCTTTTCTTTTGATGGCAGCTTGCAGTTTGGTAAACGATTACGTCGCACGGCGCCTTTGTTTTCCAGGTAATGCAACAAAGAAAAGGATAAGTTGTTAAAATAAATGACAATTTTTCCATTCGAAACAATTTGTGGCACCCTTACAACCACATTGGTATTAGCTGCTCCAAGGTTCGGTTCTTCTGGAAGACAATTTATTTCATTTTCTCTACCAGTATAAATCTCAAATTTGTATGAGAATCCACTAACACCACATAAAATAAAAAGTTTGTAGCCCCATTTATGAGGCTTAGCCGACATGTACTGATTCATATGTCTAGACTTCGAAGCACACATTTGCTCATCGACAGAAAGTTTTTCTTCCAGTGGAATACTTCGGAATTTTAAATTTAGATGATCAATTACTGGTCATAATTTACGTAGGCAATCATAGTTAGTATCATTTGTATCTAAATCTGTGTTATTAAAATGTATGAATTTTCTTTTAAATTCAAATCTTTTTTCACAACGAATTACATCAATAGCTATGGCAGTTAGGCATGTGTGCTATGGACATATAAACACAAATTCCAAGATATTGATTTATATTTATACTAGTTAGCCTGGCAGATTTATTTCGATTTTTCTGTATCGTGTAAGTATTACACGACAATTCTTAAATATCAGTTGGCAGCATACTACTTCCAGAAAAAGTTTTATCAGCGTCGTTAATTTTTAGATTTTTTTCTTCCATGTAACATTTTTTGATGTCTGTGGGTAGTAAATCGAGACTCACCTAAAGATCCAGGTTGAGAAATGACACCATTTTATTTGTGAATGTTCCAGGTTATAGATTGATTGCAGTGTTTCCATCTTCGATGGTAACAACAACTCCATCCTCGAATTCAACATGTAGGGTATCTATGTCTAGGTCACATGGACCGTCACCTAAGCTATCGGCTAACATTATTTCATTATTGTTATCGTCAGACTTGTTCACATTGAAATCATAATCACAATTCCAAAAATTACCAGCAATCTCTTCTTAATGTCGTTCAGTCTGTGCTTTCTTGCTATTCATTTTGTACAGCCTATAAAATGCTATGTATCAGATTTGAGACAACAAAATTTATTGTGTAATTGTAGGAAAACAAAAATATTTGTGCATGTAGTAAGTTTATATATTGATTTACCTCACGTTTATTTTTATGCTGACACATTTACAACGATAATAACCTAAAAAAAGATAGCAAAAAAAGATAAATTTCAGCATCAGAACTAACCACGTGCTTAAACGCCAGAGTAACACTGATAAACTAGGCAGAATTCCCAACTGACCAAAAGCTGTGTGCGATTTCGATCCTAAATGCTATATACTTTAGTTTGTCTCAAATCTGATACAGTGAACAGCTTGGCGTTTATGTTCAAGCAAGACGATGCCCATGCCTATTTTAAATGGTCATATCGGATATGCAACATTGCACATTAAAGGGTTAACACAGCCTCAAACTAATCATCCTATTAGGGCTCTTCTGACTTTTATTAGTGGGTTGGTTCGTCACTGCTCTCCACTATTCTTTTCCTTGCCTCTTCCGCTATTTTTCTCCATATTTTCCTGTCGCCCATTTTTTCTCTCCACTTATCAATTCTCATGTCTTATCTTCGGTCTCCCCTTTGCTCTCATTTCTTGGGCTTCCATTTCATTACCTTTTTGTAATTGACTCCTCCTTTTTTCTGTTTACATATCCATATTACCGTATTCTTCTGCCTTTAATTTACTTTACTATATTTTCTCCTTTTAATATTTCCTCTATTTCTTGGTTTGTTAATATTATATATAGTTGTTCATTTATCTTCTTTGGTCCATATATTCTCCTGTCTTTCGTTCAAATACATTCAATTTCTCTGCATCTTTATTTGTAATACACATGGTTTCACTTGTGCATAGTACTACTGGTCTTATTGCTACTTTGTACACCCTCATTTTGGTTTCCATTGTTATCTGTTTGCCTTTCGTAATTTGTTTAAATATGTAGTATGCTTTGTGTCCTGATTTTATTCTTTGTTCTATTTCTATGCTTTTCTCGTTTTTGCTACTTATTCTGGTTTATTTCTTAATGTCCGTTTTTTACTAATTTTCATATATTTGGTTTTCTTTTGGTTTATTTCTAATCCTCTTTTTCATGCTTCATCATCTATTTCCTTTGTTATTTCGTCCAGGCTTCTCTTTCCTCTTGCCACTACTGCAGTGTCGTCGGCATACGCAATTATTTGTACTGACTTTTGTATTATGGATCCGGTTATTTTACAATTTCGTATTACTCCCTCTAATACTACGTTATATAGAGCTGTGGAAAGTTCATCTCCTTGTCTTATTCCTTTTGTTTGTTTCACTGGGTTTGTTAATCCTTCTTGTGTTATTACGATTGTTTTAGTTCCCACCATTACCATTTTAATTAAGTTCTTTATCTTGTTTGATATTCCTAATGTTGGTGTCTTCCATTATTGTTTTCCTCTCCAGGCTGTCAAATGCTTGCCTAAAGTCTATATACAATATATGCAGGTCAACCTCTCTTTTGACACATTTTTCTATCACCTGTATTGAATCAACTGTAGATTTTCCTTACTTGAATCCATTTTCATATTCTATCTCTTTTTATATGTATTTGTCTTTTTAGTATTATTGATTGTACACTATATTTAGAAGCGTTATTCTTCTATAATTGTTGCACTTTGATAGATCTCCATTTTTTGGTATGAGCACTGATACATACAAGCATATAACTCTTTCGATTTTTCCTTCCACGTATAGAAACCTAAAATAGTAATAAATTGAATAAAATCAGCCCACTGACCACTTCTTATTTGTTTTTGATTTGTAACAACCTTGTAATTACATTTTAAAAAGCAAATTTGCTGATCTGTAAAGTATGTAGTTTCTTGAGCAAATCGTTGATCATGAACTTTAGTTAAATGCTCAGTGAATGCTTCATGATATTTAAAGTTGTTTAAACAAAAACTACATTTAAACTTTCCCTCAGAGTTTCTTTCTGATTTCAATTTAGGAGCATTTTTTTATATGTTCGCGTAACTAACGTTTCTGTTGAAAGAGTATCACAATGGCTGCACTCCATTGTATTTCACAACGACGCAAGTAAGTACGCAACTCTGAAGAAGAAACAACAACACAGCACATAGAGACAGACAGGTATACAGATAGACTAACAGCTACACCAGTTAGTGTAGGGCAGTGCAGACATGCAAACAGATACACAGACAGGTCACAATAAATATATATAATAGATATGAAATAAAATCTTAGCAGTTAACATTTCATTTATTTACTATATAAACACATGAATAAAGAGTACATATTAATAGGGGAATTACACTTAAATAGAGTGAAGTGGAATTATTCGGTCCATTCAAATGGTTCTGGTGGTTCAGGTTCTTTCTCATCATCACCTTTTGGGCCAAATGCTACAAAAATTCACCAATTAACAAAAAAAATAACTTGTTGAGTTAACATTATAAAAAGAGTTTGGTACACAAACCTGCAACAGGTTCAACGAGTTCTTCTTCACCAGGTTTCAAATTGCGAACCATAATTATACCACCAATAGAAATATCTTTCATTGATACATACTGAGATCCTTCATTTAACGAAATAACTTTCAATTGCTGCCGAAGTACTCGAGCAGGATTACTCAAAATTTCAAAATTTGGTTCAGGTTCTTTCTTTTTCTCTTCTTTTTCATCCTTTTTCTTATCATCCTTATCATCTTTTTTAGTTTCAGATACTTTTTTATCATCTGATGCAGTAACTTTTTTATCTTCAATAGATGCTCCCGACTTCTTTTCTTCGACTGATGATGATAACGACTTAGAATCACTATCTGCATCCTAAAATGTTAGTGGTAGATGATGAATTATTAAGATAGTGTTGGATACGTACTACATCCATTTTTTCATCACGATGCTTGCGGTCATGATCTCGCCTGCGTTGTCGAGCGGCAATACTCAATACAGCTGTTGTAACCTTTTCGCGTTCTTCCCGTTTTTTCTCTTCTAATGGTGGGGGGTATGCATACATGCTTGGTTTAGCATTAGACTTCATGTCCAATTTAGGCATCTATTATATACACGCTTTTTAACAAAAAAATTGAAGTTAAGTAAAATACTTACTTTTAGTTGAGAATTGAGAGAAATAATGCAGGTGGGGGTGTATGCTAATGATAAACAGTGAGCCAGAGGGAACCAGTACCAGTATTGTGTAAATACCAAAGTACCTACCACTGCTAACATATTGGTATGTCCAGTACGTGATTGAAGTGATAGGGTAACATTACGACCACCAGCATCTATAATACCTTGAGCTAAGATTGCACCAAACTTAGCCATGACATCCTCGTGTTTGTTGCTGATAACCTGAGCATACGACTGGCGGAAGAAGCTGACCTTTGGACTAGTTTGCTCAGTTTGCTGAATTAAAATCATGGCAGAGGCAATAAGCGCGCCTTGACGCACAAAATTGACGGGATCAAACATAACCATTGGTTCCAAAAGTGCAATTGCTTCCCGCAATCCAGTGCCGGCGCAAGCAATACCTAAAGCCATCGCTGCACCGTAACGAACGTGCGGATTGTAGCTTTCGGCCAAAAGAGAGACCACACTTGGACATTGCTCTGGCGTTCTGCAACAAAAAAAAAGGCTGAATTATGTGCCACTTAAAATCCGTGTTACTATTCTAATCGTTTTTAAACAATCCAATAATGAAAGTATTCGAGTAAATTTGATTAAAAACCTTCAATTTGGATTTATATCAAACAAATTTTAATTTGTATATAAATATTCAAATTATTTAAATGTATTCGCTGAGATAAGAGTTAATGGAGATGTAAGGGATGCTTGGAGAATATATTATAAAAGCTATGGTATCCGTTTTATGTAGTGATCGTTACGCAGCAGCTAATATTTTTCCTACAAATGAAATAGCGCGTCTTCGGGCTAAGTTTATATTACGAGATCGCTTTTAAATATATAATATAGGTGGGTACGTTGCCGACATATTTCCATTTATTTTAATTATCCTCAGGCGAATTCGTAATATAAAGCTCTTTATGCAAAAAGTTTATTGATTACGTGATTTGGAAGCTTGTCCTTTATATGTATTTATTATGGTTGGTCAATTATATCCCGCTTATGTTACTTTCGTTTTGTACATTTTTAGAAATATGCAAATGTTTTTAAAGGGGATGGTTTGTTATGTTCTGAAAGGATACATTAATAGGAACTAAACTCAAAATGCTACTATCAGATCATAATCATAATAAAATGCACTCAAAAAGTTTTATATTATAGAAAATAAAACAAGGCTGCGCCACAGGATTCTAAGCTAGGAGCGCTACTTTTTAATGTTATGATTTGCATTTACTTTCTCATAAATAATAGATTACTATGATGCCATTTTACGAAATTAGGATTTTATATTCTTTGGATTTAAAACATAAAAATGGGAAATAGATAATTTTTTTTTAGAAATAGCATGTTTGAGGTTCTTAGCCCTTCTGTGATATAGTAATGCATGGTAATAAACTTTTTCACGTCTAAATGTTCCAACTTTTGGACACGTAAAACTACCAAGGACTTAAGTATAATGTTAGGCGACGTTTGGTTTCTATGTAACCACCGAGCTGGTAGCGTAGCGGTGACACAACCTGCTTAGCATTTGGGAGGTAATGGGTTCGATTCCCGTTACCGTCTACCTTGTATGAGTTTTTTTCAGGGGGTTTTCCTCATACACATATAGCGGCATGGTCACTGCGTATATGCACACTATGTGCGGCTGCTTAGGCGAATGGTGGGGTAGTATTTTCCCGCCCAGAACCCTAACTCCGTTCCTTCCGATCCTATCCTGACCACACCCATCCTTAATCCCACCATGCATATATACGTAATGTATGTATGTATGCTGGGAATCCATGATTGTGGCTGAAGGAGCTCGGAAAGTTCGAGCAGCCCGCTCTCCCCCTTGAGAAGGGAATGAAATACGTGGCCTTTTCCTTTTTTTTTTCTGTGTAATCTAAAAATGCTCCCTTTCAACTATTTACTGGTATACATATTGTCTGTCAATAAGTGGCTGAAGTAGCATATTTAAAAAACTAAGGATGTACCACTGAGTTTTGCACTAGGAAGCGTAAGGCATTGGTACTGATAAAGGCTAGTCAAAGGCAGATTTAACATCTAATCTAATTGATGAATAAGCTTATTTTTAATTATTCTGAAATATAAAAGTTATAGCCATGATTTTAAATCAACGTGATTAGAGTTATAAAAATCCACAAAGAAAATCAATTTTGTGAATTTTACTGTGTCTTTTCAATTAGTTAATTTAACTTGTACTACACTCGCTTAAAACTATAATTAATTATGCACTAGTTTGAAATTTGATCAATTTTCTTCAAGCCGTTGTCAGTGCCGTGCATGTGATTGTAACTGCAAGTAATTGAACTTCTTTTTAATCAAATCGAACCTCCTTCAAATTAATTATAATAGAAGTAAACATATTTAAAATTTGTCAAAAGTTGATCATAATTGTGTATAATTATAGAACTTATAATCAAACTAATTTAATTAAAATAAAAACTATATTTAATTAATTGCATGAGGTAGGTGAATTTTGTTCAAGATCTTAAAAAATCGACAAAATTTCGTTAATGTAATTGCGCGTAATTATAAAACTTCATTTAAACTAATTTAATTGTTATGAAATAAGGGTACTTTTTATTAATTATGTGAGAATTCACCTATTTCGTCCAGGTCGTTAAAAATTGGGCTAGTAATTATAATTGCGCATAACTTCTTTCAAATCACATTAATTTAACGGAAATGTAAGAGACTACATAGCCATTTTCTTTCAAAATTTCAAGAAAGTGAATATGACTATTATGAAGCATCTTTAATAAGTTGTATAATCACAAAAACTTATAATCAATAACACATTAAATGTGTGAATTCAACCAATTTTTTCCAGGCATTTAAGAACTGTCCAAATTTGGTGCTTGTTTCTGTAATTGCGAAAGATTATAGACCCTCTTTCTCATCAAATTATTTTATTTCTACTTGACTAATTACGCATTCAATGAGTGAATTCAGTTTACGTTCATTAAAGCTTTATAAAATCTCGCAAACATATATTATTATTAAGTGTGCGAATTAGACTAATTTTTTCGTTAATACACATAGTTAAACGAACTTAAACAAAAGAATCCTTTCTATTTGTAACTAATAGAGCCAATTTAAAACAAACGATACTATTTTAATACCTCCCATTACAAAACTAAACCATTTTTCCATACCGAAGATTTTTTTCGTCATCTGTATAGATATGTAATTACTAATCTACGGAAATTACATAAGACATTGTGGAAATTATTTTCAAGTTCCAAACATGGCCGCTAGGGGGCGTACACCAACACCAAATTAGAAAATCGGCTTTTTCTCGTAAATCGGCATTATGAAGATAATGCCCAAAATAGTTTTATCATAAACAAGGTAATCTTAGAAACATTTCCTTTTTTTAGCATTTTTCTCTATTTTGTTAAATGAGGGGAGGGGGAGAGGTAATGTTCACTTGAAAAAAAGCCATAACTTCTTTTTAACTCAAAGCGATTTGTATAAACTGAGTCTCGTTTGAGAAAGACTTCATGGGTGCTTCTAATAAAACATTAACAATGTCGGTTTAGTTTTTTTTTCTAGTCGGTAGATAGCCTTTTGTGGCAAAGTCGTAAATTTTTGCAATTTTCTCAAAAATTTTTAATATAAGGGTATAATTATTTTTAACTCGTGAAAAAGAGCGTCAAAAAATATAGAATTTGGTGAAAAACGCAAGTCGATATCTTCTTTCGTTACACAGAAATGCAAAAAGGTTTAATTGTCATTAATCATTAAGCTATTAAAACAAAAGAAGAAAATTTAATATACTAAATGTCCCCTGGGGGACGTATCTTTAATTTATAACGTATAAAAAAAGACCGATGTTATTTTGGTTTAACTAAATTCACAGCCACTGGTAGTGTGAATAATAGAAAGCCAGCAGGTCGTAAACATACCCCGAAAAAAAACATACTGAGATTATTGGTGAAATGATATTCAATCCCCAACAATCTACTTCACATGTCGCGGATGTCTGTCAAATTACCCTTCTACTGTGTGGAAAATTTTATAAAAGAATAATTTTCATCCATACAAAATCCAAATGGTACGTCAGTTAACTGAAGATGCCCCAGATCGAGAAGTAGAATTTTGCGAAAATATGACGGACTTGTACCTACCTCCGCAATATGTGTTTCAGCGATGAACATTTTTTTCAACGGCCCATAGACAAAATTATCGATCCCCTTATCACCGAAATTATCGAGGAGAATCCAAGTGAGTTCTATATGGAAATTATATTCCGACAGGACGGTGCTCCTCCTCCATTTCTGTCATATTGACGTATTTCAAAATACGACAGTGTTTATAACTATTGATGATTTTTTCATTACAATGAAATATTCAGTGCAAGAAAGAGTGGATATGGTGTTGACCATAGGAGAATGTCTTTTGGCTTCCAGGGTTTATGCCCAAAAGTACCCTGATCGCAACCACATCCTGATACGAGATCTTTTGAAAGGCTTTTACAAACATTTCGAGCCACAGGTAACACTGCCTATCCAAAACCTAATAAAAGTAAACCGGTAACTGGCAATGAAGACAGTGAGTTTTTAGTATTAGGATCTATCGCTGAAAATTCCCACACTAGTACTAGAGTAATTGCTAGACAAACAGATTTAAGTAGAGGAAGTGTGAGAAGAGTTCTCAAAAAACACAAATTTCAAGCTTATCACATAGAAATTCATCAAAATTTGTATGGCAATGACTTTCAACAACGAATAGATTTCTGTTTGTGGGCAATTGAAAAATAGGGATCAACAAGATTTTTAAATTTCCTTTGTTTACTGATGAATCAACATTTCACAACAACGGTTTGGTAAATAGACATAATTTTCACTATTATGATACCGAGAATAGGCATGCTTTTAATACTGTTGACCGCCAAAATCGTTGGAGCATAAACGTATGGGCAGGAATTATTGGAGATCATGTAATTGGACCATACTTTTTCAATGGTCATTTAAATGGTAGAAAATTTTTGAGATTTTTAAAGCGAGACTTTTGGACACTTTAACTAGGAAATTTGTTAATAAATGGATTGGAAGGAACGGACCATGTCATTGGCCACCAAGATCGCCTTGTCTTACTCCAATGGATTACTTTTTATGGGGCTGTATTAAAAATATTGTTTACAATATTCCTGCTACTACTGCAGACAATACGAAAGAGAGAATTAGAAATGCGGTGGACACAATTACTCCAGATATGTTAAGAAAAGTCAGACAAAATTTGGAAGAAAGAATTAGACTATGCATTCAAGAAGACGGTCATCAGTTTGAACATTTACTGTAGTGACAAATCCAGCAGTAGGCTCTCGGTGCATAAGACCAGCAACCGTATAACCTTGATAACCTTAATAAACCATAAACCGTTTAACACATTTGTAACCTTTGTAAATCACAGAATTCTAACTGATCAACATGAGTTAATGGGCGTAATTTCTAAAAATCTAACAAATACACTAATTTCTCGAAAAGTATTGAAGTTAGGTAAAGGGAACCCTTATACTTGGACCTTCCCACGAATTGGGATTTCTAACCCCTCACGACCAGATTCCATGTTTTGACCTAGTTCAATTTAGCCTCCACCACGATTAATGGCTCTGTAGGGGAAACCTGTGTTGAGTGACGGCTCCCCTGTTTTGGGAAACGGTTATCTGTATTTGGGGGAACATCCTGGCGGACCATAATATGAGCCCACGCTTTTTTATTAAAATTTACTCAATAACCTTGTAGCATAGACCCCCTTCTTATTTCCATGACTCGTTTAGAATTGGTCCTGCAGGTTTCGGCTACATTTCGATCGGATGATGTCGGGTAAGATCGGCCTGTAGGACATATGGTCTTTGAAAATTTCTTGGAGACCTTGAGAATTTCCAACCACCAGATACTGTAAGCATAACGTTTAGCCAATGTAGGAACCTTGATAAACATTCAGCATAGACAACAACCCTTTTGTTTCCACGAACTGATTCTATTGCTAGAATTCAGTAATAGGAACTCTTATTTGCTATTTCCTAGAATTTTACCTCCAAGGAATGTTAAAAGTTGACTTGTTGACCTAGATGGATAGGTTGGGTTATAGCCTGAGAAATAGTTTGCATCAGAGGGCTTTTATATAAAATAATACACTTAAAATAATAGCGTTTTATTGTAAATATTACAAACTTTTCCCCCCCTTTACTTGTAAGCACACATTTTATAAACAATTTACTGATATTGTCTTACATAGTTATTATATAAAAAGTGTACATTCGTCAAAGCACAATTACAGGTGGTTTGTGTATGAAAGAAACAAGTTGTTTTCATTTTGGGTAAAGATGGTTGCTCTTCAATTTCTATAACTGACTGTCTCAATATTTTTCGAATGTAATCGGCTTTTTCTCGCCCTTTAACGTACACATCATCTGTTACCGATATTAGTTCACGAAGTATATGTGGAAAGAGATGTGTAGAGGTATATCCAGATCCCCATTTGATGCAGTGATCATTATTGATTAACCAAACAGCTTGTCGTTGAAATTCTACATCTAAGAGGTGCCAAGGAAATGGTGGTTTGAACACAAAATGGGCAGCTTGATTTCCATTGTATATTGCTAGCTCTTTGGGTGTAAATACATGTTTTGCCGTTTTGAATCCCTGTACATCAACTATTACAATCATTGTCTCTGTAGCATGACCCCGCAAAACATATGCACAATTTTCAAAACACAATTTCAGAATTTAAAATGCACAAGAACGCATGTGTAGTTAAACCGCACAATTCGACGCATAAGTTTCCCTTCTATGCAAGTGTTAGACATCTACTTATAACTTTAACTAATATCTAATTGCTCTTCACAGCACTTTAGGTTTACCGTAAAATTACTCATGCACTCTCCTTATATAGATGTACCAGTTGCATTCGGGGTTAAAATATGGACAGGATCGGACAGGATTGGGACCTTGAAAATTATTTCTCTGAATTGTAATATGGCGTGACCTTGTCTATTTTTAGAAATTATAACTCGACCAGAACAATGGATCGCCTTTGTTATAAGAAGTGTGACCTTGAAATTTTGTAAGTATAGACATTGAAGCGTCGGCTTAAACAATGAATCGTCTTTTGTTCTTTAAAAATTGATTTCTCAGAATTGAGGTGTATTTTTATAACTCGGTCGGAACAATGAATCGTCTTTGTTATTTTCTCAGAGGTGTACCCTTGGGGGGGGGGGGGGAATTCTCGGAATTAACTTTGAAATTTACGTAACTGTATAATTAAAAGATTTTAATTTGTATTTTTGCATATAAGTTTAAGAGATGTAGGTTTGTAATGAGTCACGGATAATGTCTCAAAGTAAAAGGATCACAGATCCTGATATGAAGGCTTTAAGGAAAGCCGAATGTATGGCTAGTAAGCATTATAATGAAGCGATGAAAATACCTATTAGGAAAGATGATGATGATGTCTTGTGGACCACATTAAACGAGAATCAGTTGAAGGAAATTGAATGTGAAAAACAAATAATAAATAAAATAGATATGATCCAGCAAAGGTATTACAAAATGTTAAGTACATCAAATTTGCCATAATATGTATATTTACTTAAATCGATCTTTTATCTGTATATAGATGAATATTGTGGTTAATAAATTATAAGTTTTATAAAAAAAATATTTTACTTGTTAGATGACCTAATCAGTCTGAACAATGCATCGTCTGTGTTCTCAGAATTTCAGAAGCTATGACTCAGCCAAAACAATGAATCGCCTTTGTTATCAGAGGTGTGGCCTTATAAGCATAGACTTTGAAGCGTTTCTTGATTTCCCAGAATTGAGATGTATTTAGAGAACAATATATTTTTTAGAATAACGGAATAATGGATCGTCTTTGTTCTCTCATGTGACCTTGAAAATTATAAACATAGACTTTGAAGCGTTGGCTAAAATAATGGATCGCCTTTGTTCTTGATTTCTTAGAATCGAAGGGTATTTAGATAACAATCTATTTTTATAACTCGACCAGAACAATGAATCACTTGCATAGACTTTGAACAATGGACCCCCCTTTGTTCTTGATTTCCTAGAATTGAGGTGGGGTGGTAGCTGGATAACAATCTATTTTTAGGAATCAGAACGCTTATGTTCTCTCGTGTAACCTTGGTGGGAAACGGTTACCTGTGTTGAGAAACAGCCATCTGTTTTGGAAAACGGACCCTCTGTTTTGGGAAACGGACCCCCTGTTTTGTGAAACGGGCTCCCTGTTTTAGGAAACGTCTACCTGTTTAGACCACTTGAGGGCACTGGGGAGGCGTGACATTGCTTATTGTAATAAGTCTCGAACAATGTCTCAAAGTAGATCCTGATATGAAGACTTTTAAGGGAAGCTGAATGTATGGCTAGTATACAATATAATGAACCTATTAGGAAAGATGATGTGGTCCGCATTAAACGAGAATCAGTTGAAGGAAATTGAATGTGAAAAACAAATAGTAAATAGATATGCTCCAGCAGAGGTATTACAAAAGTGACTATATCCCATAATACTTAAATCTGTATATTGTGGTAGTCTTATAAAAAATATTTTACTTGTTAGATGACCTAATCAGTCTGAACAATGCATCGTCTTTGTTCTCGGAATTTTAGAAGCTACGACAGAGCCAAAACAATGAATCGTCTTTGTTCTTTTACCTTGCAAATTGTAAGCATAGACTTTGTACAATGGGTCCCCTTTATTCTTGATTTCCTAGAATTTCAGAAGCTATGACTCAACCAAAACAATGAATCGTCTTTGTTCTCTCATGTGGCCTTGTAAACATAGACTTTGAAGCGTTGACAATGCATCGTCTTTGTTATTGATTTCCTAGAATTGAGATAACAATCTATTTCTAACTGAACAATGAATCGTCTTTGTTATCAGAGGTGTGACCTTATAAGCATAAACTTTAAATCGTTGACAATGGTTCACCTTTATTCTTGAAAGAGATATATTTAGATAACAATCTATTTTTATAAATCAACTAGAACAATAGATAGTCTTTGTTCTTTCATGTGGCCTTGAAAATTGTAAGCATAGACTTTGAACAATGCATCACCTTTGTTATTGATTTCCTAGAATTGAGATAACAATCTATTTTTATAACTCCACCTGTATAATGGAATGTCTTTGTTCTTTAACCTTGAAAATTGTAAGCATAGACTTTGAACAATGGGCCCCCTTTTTTGATTTCCTGGAATTGAGATGCGGAATCTATTTTCGACCTGAACATGGGGAAACGGTTGCGAAACAGCTATCTGTTTTGGGAAACGGACCCCCTGTTTTAGGAAACGGCTACCTGTTTACAGGAAACGGCTACCTGTTTTTAGGAAACGGCTACCTGTTTAGGGGAACGGCCACCTGTTTAGACCACTTGAGGGTACTGGGGGGCGTGGCTTTAAAACATGCATAGACTTGCTTGAGACTGAGGGCAATGACTTTGAGGATACAGCTGATGTGTACGATAACCTACAAAACAATAGATCATCTTTGTTCTCTCATGTGGCCTTGTAAACATAGTCTTTGAAGCGTTGACAATGCATCGTCTTTGTTCTTGCTTTCCTAGAATTGAGATAACAATCTATTTCTAACTGAACAATGGATCGTCTTTGTTCTTTCATGTGGCCTTGAAAGCATAGACTTTGAACCGTCGACAATGCATCGCCTTTGTTATTGATTTCCTAGAATTGAGATAACAATCTATTTTTAGACAAAACAATAGATGTCTTTGTTCTTTCATGTGGCCTTGAAAGCATAGACTTTGAACCGTCGACAATGCATCGCCTTTGTTCTTGATTTCCTAGAATTTCAGAATGACTCAGCCAAAACAATAGATCGTCTTTGTTCTCTCATGTGGCCTTGAAAGCATAGACTTTAAACAATGGGCCCCCTTTGTTCTTGATTTCTCAGAATAGGGCGTGGCCTTGAAACATGCATAGACTTGCTTGAGACTGAGGGCAATGACCTTCAGGACTATAATGACCTTGAAGCGGGGACTTTGAAGAGGCTTACCAACCACATAACCTTGAAGAGAGTTACACATCTGTGATCTTCAGCTACCCCTTGAAATAGGCAATGTTACCAACCTAGAAATCTAGTAACTTTTCTGGTGACTTTTTCCAAATCTGGTGACAAATCTAGTGACAAAAGTGAGTCAGAACCGCTATAGCTATACTACTTATATATATATATATATATATATATATATATATATATATATATATATATTACTCAGTAGCTTAAAATTCGAACCGGAGGGTAGTGAAGTGCTGGAGAAAAATCATAGTAAATGAATTTGATTCAAGTGCAAAATCAGTATTTCCTTCACAGGACTAAGCCTGATAACATAAGCAAAGTGCGCTTCAGAGTCGTCGCGGTACAAAACAAAAACTGTTGTAATGGGTCGAACAACTCTACTAATAAGAGATTACAACTACCAAACACCTACAAAAAAATTTTTATTGTTAAAACTCTATATTTTACTAGATCCAACAGCGTATATTTTGAAAAATCAATTTGGGATCCTCCCTATTCGAAACCTTTATTTAGAGACCGACTTAGATGGAAAATATGATCATATAATTTATTGTGATATGCTGAGACTAAATGTCGGTTATCGCGTTGTTACTAAACCATACAATTTAGTTAGAAGAAAGGTAGCATATTGATATGCTGCGTAAACGCTCACCCTTCAAAGTTTATGTAATTGGACATCATTTTGTGTCTGCCACAATGAATTTCTTTATTTATAGAACGGTTTGGAAGGGAGAAGAAGTGATCATATTGGTGTGATGAAGAGTGTGTGGGGGGTAGTGGGAAGAGATAAAAGGAATGTGCGTGCCTGCAAGTGTGTGAAAGTGTTAGCTGGCCTATAAGACAACAAAATAATGTCTAGACCCAGGTAATTTTTAGTAAAGGTGGATCTGCCGAGTAAGTAGTAAATGGGTAATGTGATTTCCTTTCGTTCTCTAAACTGAAAAACTTGACAATAGAATTCAAAATTGACAACTGTTTGACACCTAAATATCTAGATCTTATTGATTTCTAGCGATGGTAGAAAAGTTTCGGCGTACGAGAGAGTAAAAGAAGGCAAGAAAGTTTCTTATGCCACTTCACTCAAATTTGTATCCAGTAATACGGAGGATTATTTTATTTAAAATATATATAAAGAAATCGAGAACATTGGTGGCAGGTGTATATGTAACAAACGAAATAAATTAATGGGAACCACTGTAAAAAAAAAAGGAATAATAGTGAAAAAGATAATACAATTATAAAACTGAAGGTAGTTGCTGCTTCGCCTAATTAGTGATATACCTTATTTCAACTTCTGAGGGCTCTTCATCTTTATTTTATTTAATCAAGTTGGTAGCGCTAGCGCATAATCATGTAAATGATTCATGTTCCGTTATTAGGTAAATATGAAATGTATTTTAAAACCTTTAAAATTATTTCGTATTTAAAATCGTTTTATTTCACCACAATAATGCTGAGTTTCTCACTTCTTTAAAATTGTTCGCGCATTTTTTTTTAATATTTGCATACGAAAACCTTTAATAAAAGTACAGTTTGAGTTATTTTGCGATTCCCAGACGACAGGAAATTTCTTTAATAATCTTTATTTCAATTAGACAATTTTTCTAAAGCAGCATCCATAACCTCGAAAAATTCATTCTCGCCCCAACGGAAGCGCATACATATATCAAACATTTAAAAATTTTATTAAAGAAGAACAAAAGGGAATATTAAAACAAAATTAGATTTTCTTATATTTTTAGAAAAGTGACAGATATAAATTTGGTAAGATGGGTATACGTAAGAGATTTAACCCTTATCAATATTCAATACAAAATTGTGTAAGTGTTGTCAATGCAAATGGCAAGTTAGGGATTCTATCTATTATATCATATTTAACTACCGTCATTATTTCTATTAAATCGCCACTTCTCTTGCTCAAATCGAGAAAAAGAGCTGAGAAATGCGACGCATTCACGCGTTGTACTTGATTTAGATGTATCATAAATGATAATCGGTTTTGGCCTACGGGAAATTGGAGTTTATTGAAGAGCTGTTAAAGCTGGTAATGGAAGCTTTCCAGTTTCAGTGCAATGCTGCTATTCAATTAGAAAGCAAAAGTTTATCCCTTCAACTTGACTCTTTGGGTAAAGGGGTTTTCAGTCAACTTTTAGCGTTAAAAAGCTTTTCACGTCAATTCAAATAAAATGCGTACGAAAAAAACTTTTTTTTCCAACTTTATATTTAGATTGAAAAGCCTACAACACGTTGTCGGACCTTGTTTCACGCAAATTGAATTTCACGTCTCACCAATTAATTATTCACAGATTTTGCAACGTAATTAGTACTACCGTTAAGACATTCCGTTTACTGTTTAATCATTGGTCGGAAAAGTATTTCAACTTTTGTTTCAGTTAATAGGATTTATTTTATTTTTGTATATTCAATTGTCTAACAAATTGTAACGGACTTGACATAATTGCTAATTTACTAAATTATACGTTTACTCCATTTGATTTTTGATAGCAAGTTGTGTTATGTTTGATGAAGTTTGGACGTACAATCTTTACATACGCCACAACAAGGACAATAATAATATTTATTGAAAAAGTAATGCCCGATTCTGTGTTGTGCCGCAAATCTCACTCCGTAACCTAATATTTTAAAAACTGCAATTTAAGTTTTGTTATGAAAGAATAAGTTCAAAATTATTATTTTTTATTAAATAGATAAATAAAAAGTTTACCTCGAGTAGGATTTGAACTCTAACAAATTACAGGTAGTAAGTACAAATCCGACTCGAGGTAAACTTTTTATTTATGTATTTAATAAAATTAATAATAATTTTTAATTAATAATAATTTATTTTCGTAATATTTATTGTGGTAAGAGAGTTGAAGCCGGCTATTTATGTAACTGAGTTTTAAAGTTATACTGGAATAATGTCTATTTTATTTTTTATAATACCGTTTTCTTGAGTTAATTTTTTTTCTACGTTCATGCAAAAAACGAACATTGCATCATTTTTAGTGTATAGTTATCATTTAGTGCACTCGTGCAATAACAAATTTTAATGCACGCTACGCATACGTACTAACTTGATTTTAAAGGTATATCTGAAAATGTAGCAATGTCAGTAAACCTTGCATTGACAAGAACACCAAACTATTTATACAGATTCTACAAATTTTAGGATATTACGCTTCTGATTGACATATTTCGAAGTAATATTGTTTAAACGGTGAAACCTTACTAGGTGTGTACGCAGGCTGTTTCAGAGAAATACTGTTGACAGTGACGAAGAATACTTTTTTTACACCTTACCAGAAATCATTGTATTGGCAACTGAAGCGCCTTTAAATTTAATATCCAGCAAATCACGCTAACAATTATAATTATAAATATTACATTGCTGTAAAATATTTTTTTATTTACCGACACTTATGGCTACTTTATAAAACCGTTTTTTTTTATTGAACGTAGACAAAATATTGTATGCAATTCGTGCAAAAGGTGTTCATTCCATTCGATTTGTTGTCCAACTCGCTCTAAAGACCTCGTTGGCCCAACGCACGTCGTGTGCAGTAAACACTGACTGTTTGCACTTGTTACATAAATAACTGTTTTACTTCCTACATATTTATTTATTATGCAAAACAAATTTTATAAGTTATTTTTTTCTTACTAAATAAACAAAGTACAATTTTTGTTAATGAACTCTCCTGAGTTTGTATTTAATACTAAAATTTACATTCATAGTAAATATGCAATAGTTTTATTGGGTAAGGGTTTATTAATTTTTTGTATGATTTTGTCATGTTGTGTGGAATTTGTGCGAGAAATTGAGTAAATATTTTATTGTTTTGTGATATCAGAATTAATTCAGTAGATTGATGAATCTTATTATCTTAAAATTGAAAGTGGAAGGATGTCTTGGTCATGATGTAATAAAAATTTTTACAGACAAATCCGTGTATTGAGAATGTTATAAAAATGTCAGAAAATGTTGTTGAAGTAATTGAGAGGTATAATACGACATTTCACGCTTAAATATTGTGAGAGCTAAGGAATTTGTTTCTGATCTAAATTAAGTTGTTTTCGTGCCGTCCATCATATCGTCCTGGCTTTGTAGCTCTTGTAAATAATGTTAGGAATAATTTGGTTAAGTTTAGAGTAGTTGTTGGTATTATCTTACATTTTGATGCATTCGCTGAGTTCACAGTTTCTCGTTTCTTTTTATCATTTTAACAAAGCTTAAGTAATTTAGGAGAAATGGCAGATGATTGCTTCCCTTTTCAGTTAGTCGAAGTTTAGATTTTGAGAGTCGAGTTTGAGATTTAAAACAATTAAGATGTAGTTTACGAATTATAATAGTTGTCGGGCCTTCGGCGCCCCGACGGTGTTTATGGTTAAGTGTTGTCAATTTTGTTAAGATTGTATAGTTGCACCCTTAACAAACTTGTTTATCGTTTAGCGTTTTATCGAGAAACTCCAAGTTCGATAAGTGAAGTCGGAGATTTGTAACTTGGCCTATTACTGTTTAGTAAAAGCGTCTTAACCTATATTAAACAGACATCGGCGCCCTTATAATGCACCGCGTTTTAAAATTTTGTTTTAGAAACTTTACTCGTCTTTATGTAAATTTAGCACCGTCCAGGGCAAGAGGTATTGGATGCCTTGCCTTATTGAAGCATTTCGACAGATCTAGATAATCTATTATTGTCACATATGTGGATTTATCGAGAATATAGACATTATTACTACCATTTATAAAAATAATAGAAAAGTATCAGGTGCTAATATTTGATAGAAGTTTCAACGGGCGTAGTACCCTAAGATACTACTTTTGTTTGTTTATCCCGCTTCAAAGAACAAGATTTGAGTTCTTTTAAACTTTTTTATAATTTCAACTTCATTGAAATTAACATTTAATAATTGAGAATATTTTTTATTACGTTTTATTAAAACTGAATGGATTCAATTTATAAAGATATCATTTACTAGTTAATTTTTACTTTGCTTGCTAATTAATTTCGGTTTACGTAAATGAATTTTAAGCTTTATGTTTACTAACTCCTTTCTTAATTGATTGCAACGACTAGCTCAAGTTAATATAAAGAAACGATTTCTGTTATCATTGCCCAAAAAATTATGTTCATTTTGATTTATTTATTTATCTGGGTTACTATTGAGCTGACCTCTTTCTGCATTTATATATTCAAGAATTGAGTAAACTTGTGATATTAATAATCTTTAGCAATAAAAGTAAAGCGAACGTTATACTCATTTAATTAAATTCTAATTCTGAACGAAAATGCATCAATATGCTGTTTACAAATATTTATAAAATCAAACCTAAATCTACAATAACCTCCGTAAACCTAACATATAAAAAATAAAATCTTTATCAGAATTAAATGATTGGTTTCGTTTAATTGTGATAATCAAATGTAAAGTTTCGAGAAATCAAACAAAGTTTTATTTATTTAAAAAAAAGAGTTCTCACTTATTTTCGTTGCAAAACTGGTGATGCTGGCGTTTCTTTGTCCGCTAAAGGGGGCCTCAGATAGGTTAGAGCCTGCTCTTCCGATGATGTCACCTACCGGCACCGTCTTTCGTTATACTTTTGTGTAGCTAAATACGCTTCTAATTTTCTTTCATCAGTTAATGATTGTAGTTCGATATATTACACTATACAGTTTTTACTTTCTTCAGGAAAATAATATATAAATATCTAATCTGGTATTAGCGAAGTTTTGATTTTTCTAAAGCTTCGTTACAAAGTTAAAATGCCAGATTATTATGTGTTTGGGTATTCACATAAAGTTGAATGTGCCCACTCAGAAAATTTGGATTGTGCGACGGTTTATAAACAAAAAAAAGGTGTCAGCTGATAGTGATGCTATTTGGACAGGAATACAATGGACATTGCAGAAGTGGCGAAAGGACGCTGGTCAACGTTATTTTCTTGTTACAACTTACTTTGTGTATTAATATGTCGTTCATGATAATGTTTGGTGAAATGAAAAATTTTAAATCAATGTTGCAGTAGAAATTCAGATGTCGTAGTAGTTCTAACGATAAAAGCTTTTCTTGTAGCAATAAAGTCAGTTGTGGGATTTGATTGAATTTTGATAAATCGGAATTTCGTGTATATTATTATTATTATTTGCATATATGTACTTGTGTTGCTTACGCAAGAAGAATAATCGAGTTTACTTCTCCTTAACGTTCGCGACTACTGTAAAATATGTAACACAGCATTTTTGGTGCTAGGTTTTGGTTTTGACGAAATATTTTTGTTTACGCCCAGTTGCTCGGGGAATGTTTCATTGATTGCCGATTTCGTTATTATCGAAGATAGAAGTTTGCAGTTTTCACATACACGTACTGCTTTGTTGACCTAAATTTCATGGCAAAAATCGAAAATTTAGTATCTTCTGTTGTTTTCGACTTATAGCCAAACGTCAATATTTCTACACTTTTTTCAAGATCTTATACCTCGCTTAATATTATTATACTGATACATTTCGTCAACGGTACTTATATATTGCGAAGTACCGAATTCAGTGGCGTGTTTAGAATTTTTCAAGGGAGCGCGGTTTTTGAGTGATAATATAAACTTGCATTTTTTAAAATGGGAATCATAGTTGGGTTGCAAAGCATCAGCTGCAGTTCTTTTTTATTTTTTTTTTTTATTATTGCTGTAACTATAATGGGGAAATATGGTGAGCTACGAAAATTTTGAAAAATACAATATGATAAAAGCATTTATGGAAAGTAGAGAACATATAGATGAAGCTTCTCAATTATATTTTAACAGATATATTCGTATTTTCGCCAGTGCTGGCATAGTAAATTATTTAATAAACGGCGCCGGCCAAATAAAGTAATATTTTCAAGATTACTAAACAATCTCATTAATTTCGGGTCGTTTGGTAAACCTAAGGGTAAAATAAATGAAATAGAAGATCGAGAAAACGAAGAAATTAACATTTTGGCGATTATTGAAGCAAATCCAAGGGCTTCCTGTAGAGAAGTTGAGGCAGAAACTGGAGTTTCAAAAGCAAGAATATCCAAGATATTAAAACGTCATAAGTATTATCCTTATAAAATTCGAATTTCACACCAACTAAATCCTGGCGATTCCGAGAGTAGTTTTTACAAAGTGCCAAGAAGTACTAGAATTGTTGGCAGACTTTCCCAAGAAAAAATCTTAGTGATATATTTATAACGTACCCTTATAAGGCTTTGTTTTAATGAGTTTTATGTCAGTTTATTGAAGTTGAATTATTTGCTAGCGAGCTAATTTCTCTTTGTATGTGCTTTATTATAATGTGACTTATGTATTTTGTGCTTTAGTTATCACTAAACAATTGGGTACTTTTAAATTCCCTGTCAGTTTTCTTTTGCCGTCGCATTTACCTTATTACCTGTGCAATTTTACTGTTGTTGTATTTTATATGTACCGTGATTTGCTTTATTATTTTATGTGCTTATTTACTTAAAGGCCGGCATGATTGTTTTTTTAAAAGGGTCACATGTTTGGTGTTACGATTTCTATTATGATTTTCTATTTTGATTATTTATGACCCAATTGTGCGTGTGACTACATGTGTTTTTTTATTATTGTGTTTCTGGGCAACTAAACTGATTTTACTTATGTTCTCTTAATGTTATAATTTTGTACGCACTTTAACCTGATTTAATGGTGTTTTGTTATATATTGAACCCTTTCATTGTTTTTTTTTTGTGTTATTTGATTTATTAATGTACTTGTGCAATTACTTATTTATGAATAAAAGTGTGTTTTATTGGTGGTTCTTTCTCACAATAGTAGATTAACGGGGCGAACGACCGCTGCGCAAAGTTCGTTGGTTTTAATTTGAGTAGTTTTTTTTTTATCTGTCCCTCATGATTAAAAACACGTACCTCATCCTGGCTATCTCATTTAGATAGCATAACGTACCAAACACTTTACGACCACTTCGTTTGATCAGATTTGAGGTTTGCGAGTAATTAAATATCAGACTTGTAAATAAATTCTAATGTTTTAATTATTGCCCGGAAAGCCAAAGTAAGGCAGGCAATTAATTTGAGTAATGATGACATTATTGTCAGTCGAGTCAAGGCAAATAAGTTCAAATTGCGCGTTTCAAGATAGGGTACCTGGGGACGCTACAAAGATATCCTTAAAAACCACTAAAACAACAAAATCGGGACATATGGTACTTGCCCTTTGTATACATTTTTTTAATGCTGTCTTTTATTCATGATATAGTGTAATTTTTTGGGCATTTATTTTACCTTAACCAAATTAAAAGAACGTTGAGTTTTTTTCCACAAATTTTCGTAATTAAAGCCATTATCGTTCAGAAATGTAAAGTAAGTTTAGTTGATTTATTTTGATGAATATTAAGTGACGTTTAATTAAGTTAAAGAATGCTTTTAAATATTTGATCGCGTTTTGTTTATTCTTGTTGTGACGAATATTCATTTTAAATTAAACAATTAATCATCGTGTTTTTTTGTTAACTAAGTAAATAATTCTACGTGGAGGTTTATACCATAGATATATAGTAAATTTTTGAGTATTGGTTTTCGTCATTTTTGCGGATTTTAATACGACATTAAAAAACAAATTTCATAAGACCAGTCTTGAAGCACAAATTCAAGGTTGCCACGAGTTTTTTAAAGTTTGTAATTTGCGAATTTGCATGCTGTATTTGACACATTTTGTTAAGAGTAACATGAATGACATAATTCCGGATCAAACTTTACCAACCAAAAATTTTCGTTAATATGTATAATGACATCGGAGATGATGACAACGCGTTTCTTAATAATTCTATTAAAGAATCAAAATATTATTTTAAGATCTAGTTCATGACGATTTTTCCGTTATAAATCTATTTAATAGGTGGCGCCTTAGTGACATATTTTTACAGATTTTGACTTTGTCGAGTTGTATCGAGTGCCCTTTTGGACTATTGAGTAAGAACCGTGCCTATACCACTGACCTATGTTGGTAATATGCACTGTCTCTACTGACTGATAATCTAGTGGTTGTCATGATCGTAACAATTTACAGTTATTTCGACGTATGCGCTAATTAAAATTTTAACTTACAGCTTTCCTTTTCTTTGTCCCTTTAAAGATTTTATTTGAAAAAGTTCATGGCGTCCTACTATTAAGAAGTCATTTACACTAGTCTAGCGTAAATAATACGCACACTCAAGGGTACTGATTTCCTCGCTTGCTGCTGGGTTAAGCTTTCTACATAGTACCGAGTAAAATCCTCCCAATTACAAGTGTTCTGTACCAATTTGCACTAAATATAATGCAGATGCATCACTAAAACCAAGTGTGTTCAAAATGTACATATTATTATCTAAGGATGTTGAAGTTAATTAAAAAGTAAAGATGAAACAGAAAAATAAGAGCCGATAACGAGAGAAACAATTTCTTTATTAATTGTAAGAAAGTTTTTAGTCACTTTGATTTGAATTAAGTTTATTTTCCTTTGTAAATTACTTACCGTTAGCAATCTCAAAGTAGAACAACTACAAACTTCACTTCATATATACAAAAAGGTTCTTCTAATACTTATGTAGCAAGATTATAAATTTATGTTTTATGTAAGAGAAATTTTCGAATAATTTATATAAAACTGCCTGAATTTGGACATTTCAAACACAATGACAGTAATAATTCTATTTATACTCTTAAATTGTATTAAGACAAATTATAATTGTAGTAATAAAGTAAGCTTAAATAAAAAGTCATATTAACAACTTCTTTCATTAATATTAATTTGCTAAATATTAATATGTAATGCCTGCATGCATGAATTTGCGGTTGCACATTTTTAGTATTTTTCAAGGCTTATTATGTCATGTATATAAATTGCACTCAGTAGGAAATCTTAATACTGAAATTTTTGTCAAAAATAGAGATTAACATACTTTAAAATATTTTTAATATGTTTTTTAATCCTGCAAATGAAAACTATTCTATAAATAAAAAGATCGACAATTTAAAGTTTTATTCTGAATAGAAAAATTGTCAATCTTCTGTTTGCATTTTACTTCCAATATATTGATCGGCATCAGAAAAGTTGGGCATTAAAAAAATTCGCGTTGAGTATTTTATATCGGCATGTTTACATTTTAGGATATTTACTAAAAGTCACATTTAAGAGGAATTCATGATTTTTACCACCAAATTATGTCAACTTTCTATTGACACTGTAACACGCTCTTATAACGTATGTGTTATAAAATTTGATATCAAATACATCTTAGAAACAGAGATTCGAAGAAATTGCAAAATCTCGAAATTCAATATACTTCTCTTTCACTGCCTTTAGTTTTATTCATTAAATACTAATCTAAAAAAAAGCAATATGTATGAGTTTTTATACTGAGTTGTCATATTTTAAGTCCAATTATGACATCGGATTGGTAATCCCACAGTCTAGTTGCGATTTACTAACTTGAGCCGCGAGCATACAAACCTGAATCAACCTTGCAATCCTGAGCCCCATATAAGGTTCAGGGCTGTTTAACCCTTACAAGCATATCCACTGGCCTATACTAAGGTTATTAACAAAGCATTATACTGAGCTTTAGTTTGAAAATATGCCATGTGGGGGCGCTTGCGTTATTATTATATGTATATTATGTGTATGTATAATTTTTGTTCTATTTTAGAACTATAATCTTGTTTATAGATACTCAAATGCGGGCATAAATTGGGCTTTATGGCAGAGAGTAACCAAAAATTGCTAAGCAACGGCAAGGAAAATAATACGTTACTATTTATACAAATTAAAAGTGCACAGTATCCCTACCATTACTACACAGCACTAAAGTTTGCATCGGCACAATCCTAGCAAGCTTGCCGGAAATACTAAATATTTTGTTTGAAAGTTTTAGAAACTAAAATAGAATAAAACGGTGTATGTACCACGGGAATAACAGTCGTTATGGCTCTCGGGAAATTAAAAGCCCTCCTCCGTCGGGCTTTAAACATTCCCTCGTGCCATAATCCCCTAGTTATGCCCTTAATACATAAATACCTATTATAACCTTCCTGAGCCACTAGATGTGCCAACAGTGTATTTAAACGCCCGCGCATGGTGATAACACGTGTACACACTTTGTAGTTACCTTTTTAAAATACTCTTACATTTACCATGTCGCAAAGAAGTGCGTTATTACTGAGATTGAATTTCTAATTTTACAACTTCCTATAAATATGTTAGTATAGTACTTTTAGCAAATGCTTTAAGAAAATTGGTAGTTATTATCATGCAAGTTAGGGGTGCAAGGGTAAGGTAATATAGTAAAAGTGTAGAAAATAATTTTTGCACTCGTGAGAGTAAGAGCTTATAATCACAAAACAGGGACTAAAATTGATTTTTATCCCCTAGGGAAATAATAATTATAAAAACTCACTCACGTTTGTACACGTTTATTACACAACAAAGAGGCAAACTACTTGCCATGATACACATATATCATTCTCTACTAACACGACTAAAGTTATTGACGCTTATCTGTTAAAATCTAGGTAAACGTCTGCGCGAGTGCAAAAATAGTATACACACCTCTGGAGCGAGTTGCCACTTTATCATTGGTGTTTAGTAGCTCTTGGGCTTCATCCTCGAGGTACAAATTGCACTGTGGTAAAAAATAATGCATTTCTCTCCCTTGTATAATATAATATATTACATTCGCGAGAATAAATCTCAGTTTCGCTGATCACAACACAAGAACTAAAATTGCTAGAATGATAATAAAAACTCACTCACGTTTATATACATTTATTATAAATCAAAAAGTCAACATTATTGGTTTGATACATATTTCATTTTCTACTAACATGATTATTTAAAGTTATTAACGAATTCTCTTACACGTCCGCCCGAGTATAAATATCTGGTGTGAAACAACCCACGATCTTCCACCCTACAAAGTGGACATTAAAAGAAATGAAATGATGAATTTGTAAAGAATAATTGTGCAACTTTCTTTGTAAAATGTTTATAATGGGAATAGGCAACATTATTAAACAATAATCTATGTCAGATAGACGTTTAAACCTTCATATCAGATAGAGGTTAATAGACATATAATGCTAACTAGATTCCAAAATTCCAAAGTTGCCCGCTTATAAATTATTTAAGCCGTAGAGTTAAAAGTTAAACAAAGAAAGCAATTGACAAATCTCTGCAACTTACAAGTTTAGTGGTACAGAATACATTTTAAAGACTTGTCACGCATGCGCAATTTACCTGCCCATAACTTTACTAATACCTAATTGCATAAAATAATTCAAACTTTTTTGGCAAAAATTGGTAATTTTTTTAAATATCTTGTTTTTTTTTGCTATTTCACACGTGTATTTTACATACTATTCTATTTTACGTATTTGACACCTAAGATATTACTTTCTAAACGACAGAAATATGTCTATGGTTTATAATCTATTATCACAGTATACCATACTATTATGTAACCGCTTTCGTAATACATATATAACGAAAATTGGCAACAGTGTAAAGGAACGATAATCATTTATGTCAGATTGATGTCAGATAGAGGTTAACAGACATCTAGATGCTAAGTTGATATGTTCATTTTTAACGCTTATTTGGTTTTGTATTAAGAAACTATTCCGAAGTCATGTAAAATTAAATTATCTTTAAAAAATATGTCTCCACATTTTGTTATAAAGTTGAACGTTATTCAGATATTAAAAAAATGAACGAATACTTAAATCCCATTTTTTGCCATCAAATTACACGTTGTATTAAAAAGTGCATAGCACATAATTAATTTATAACTTTAATATCTACATGCTGGTATTTTTTATCATTGAAATAAGCAGCTGTTTCAGAAGTATTTAATAAAAACCCAGAATAGCCCATAATAAATCCCCCTCTCCGCCACTAGATTTCTTCCAAAATTCAATCAGCTACGAGAGAAATGAAAGAAAGCTTAAACAAAAAATGTTTAAGTACATAGGTGCTGTCGTTCTGAAGTTATCGTAGATACTAACCGACATACACATACACACAAGCACCCGCCACACACACACACACACACACACACACACACGCACGCAAACGCGCACGCACACGCACGCACACACGCACACACGTACACACGCACACACACGCGCACGCGCACACGCACACGCACACGCACACGTAATCACCCACACACAACGCCGATTTTGGCGAAACTTTGCCAAACTTAAAATGAGATTTAGCTATAGTGAAAAAATGTCGATTCCATAACTTTCCATATATATATATATATATATATATATATATATATATATATATATATATATATATATATATATATATATATATATATATATATATATATATATATATATATAGTATTCACTCCTGGAGCGAAATGCCGTTTTTCCCTTGGTGAGTTGTAAAAGTTACACCGCGGGAAAAATAGTGAATTTCTTTTCCATGATGTATAATATACTATTATAATCTGGTTTTTAAAACTAAACTTTTAAAATCCAAAAGTGCTATTTATTTAAGTAGATAATAACTTTTTTCTATACAAATATAGATAGTATAGTTTAATCATTGACAATCACATTTATTTAATTTTTACACTAATTTCGATTTATATTAAGAAACTGTATAAAGAAAAGTTATGTAAAATAAAATTTTCTTTAAAAAATATGTCTACACACTTTCCTATTTTCGTTATTCAGATATTGAAAAAATCAAAATCATGATTTGTAGTGAGACTAAAATTACATTCAAAGTGTAGTGGAGAGCAAAATCTTCATCGAAATTGTTATTAAGGTAGCAAAAAATTATGCCCACTTGTAGGTATTTTAGATAAAAATTAAAAGATATTGCAATAAACACGTGAGCAATTTTTAGATTAATTAATAAACATTACGAAACATCGTAAGATCCCGTTCATAATGAGCGTCTGATTTTACGAGGCTGGTTTGACGGAAGTGTGACTTTTAAAAAGTTGGAAATCCTAACGTGACGATATTATGTTGCATAGTTCAGTCATATTTTAGATTCCTACTGTCAAAATTTCATGAAAATCCGTCCGTTACTTTATGTTTGACAGTCAATCAAACAAGGTACGTTTTGTATTTAATTAAAAATGGATAAAAAGGAGTTTCGTGTTTTAATAAATGGCAGTGACTATAGGCACGTGAAAATTAACGAATCATAACCTCAATGTGTCTAAAAAAATGGAAATAAAAAGGAAAATTCAAATCTACGGCAACCTAGGTGGATGGTAGGGTAACGTAGCTTGTATCCTAGGTTACCGTAGATTTTAATTTTCCTTTTTATTTCCATTTTTTTAGACACATTGAGGTTATGATTCGTCAATTTTCACGTGCCTATAGTCACTGCCTTTAATAAAACACTATTATTTACGCGGAAAAACATCAAACAAACGGAAGAGAAATTACCAAAATATTACGGCGAATCTGCTCCGTCCCATAGAATGGTTTGCAAGTGGTTTGCTGCTTTTAAAAGTGGCCATACGAGCACGGAAGATGCGGAACGTCCAGGAGCGTCCAATACGGTTACCTCACAAGAAACAATCGATAAAGTCAGTTCCATCATAAAAAGTGATCGTCGAGTTAAAGTGCCAATGAAATGCGTATTTCAACGGAATTAGTGCATAATATCTTGCATCAATATTTAAATATGAAAAAGTTAAGTGCAAGATGGGTGCCCCGTTTTTTAACAAATGCATACACGTGTTTCGATATCAAGTGACTGTTTGGTTAAGTTGAAGCGTAATTCAAGCGATTCTTTGGTCGATACTTTACCGTGGATGAAATATGGATTCACCATTACACACCCAGAGACGAAAATGCAGTCGAAACAATGGACTTCTGCGGATGAACGTACCCCTAAAAGGTCAAAAACAACTTTTTCTACCAACAAAGTTATGGCCACGGTCTTTTGGGACTCTCAAGGGGTAATCCTTATTGATTACCTGCAGAAGGGTAGAACTATAACTGGCGAGTATTATTCCAACTTATTAACACGCTTTGATGCGCAATTAGAAAAGAAACGATCACATTTAAACAAAAAGAAAGTTTTTTTCCATCATGATAACGCGTCCTCTCATTCGTACGTTATTGTATCCAATAAATTAATTGAATTGCTGCCCCATCCTTCATATTCGCCAGATCTGGCTCCAAGTGATTTCCCAAACTTGAAGAAGTGGCTCGGAGCACAAATATTACATACAAATGAAGAAGTAATGGAAGCAAACGATGCATATTTTGTAGCGTTTTCAAAAAAATATTTTCTGAAGATTTAAAACAGTTTGAAAGCCGTTGAAATAAGTGTACAAAATTAAAAGGAAATTATGTAGAAAAATAAAATATATTTTTGCCTTAAGACAAGTTTTTTTATTGAAATGTCACTCTTCCGTCAAACCACCCTCGTATGTTACTCACTTTTTACACACGTTTTTAATAGAGTGCTTTGGAATATCTATCAACAAATCAATTTGAAATGTAAACGTCAGTATGTTTGCAATAATTAGAAATGCCAGTAAAATGCAGTATTGAAGATAAAATTGAAATTGTTCTCATTGTTGGAGAAAATTATAAAACATTTAGGGAAATAGCAGAAATCTTTAATAATCGACACCCCAATAAAATAATACATTTCACAACTGTCAGATGCATAATAAATTAATTCAAGAGTTCTCGAATTGTTGAAAATAAATTTAGAAAGAAACATCGAACGTGGGTTCGAAATGAAGATATTGAAACTGATGTGATGGTATCGGTCGTGGAAAATCCAGAACACTTCGGAAAAGATCCAATTTATTGAATGTAAGTAAAACTACAGTTGCACGAATTTTAAAGCCAAATAAATTTAAACCATACAAACTCCAATTTACCCATACTTCTTTTAAGAAGGGGATGTTGAACGAAGGTCGAATTTTGTCCTCGTGCGCAAGGAGAATTAGAAGATAACAGATTTATGATACGACAAGTACTGTTCTTTGACAAAATAACGTTTACGTCTAATGGTACAGTAAGTACGCAAAATTGTTGATGGTGGAGCGATGTTAATTACAATTTCCATATCCAAACCAGATGATTTATTTAAAATTAATGTATGTATGGTCTGGCATTTACAAAATTGTTGGACCATTCTTTTTTCGTAATAACATAAATGGAGAAAGATACCTACAATTATTACATAATCAGTTGTATGACGTTTTTGAGGAACTACCGCTAAATGAACGAGGAATAATATGGTAGCAACAAGATGGAGCACCATGTCACTGGAACATAACTATTCGGGATTTTCTCCACCGCACTTTTAACGGTAAAGTGATCGGGAGGTACATGGAGTTTCTTTGCCTCCAACGTCGACGGCTATTACCCCTCTAGACTTTCTTTGTGGGGATACTTCAAAGAAAAGGTACAACCTTCAGAGGTCATTTCAAGATGTTGATTATCTTAAAAGAATCATTAGAGAAACATGTGAAGCTATAACACCCCAGATGTGATTAGAAATGTCATAAACGAATTTAATCAACGATTAAGAAAGGGGCGGTGGATACGTAGAAGTTCCGTAGCATTTAATTAATTTTACATGTTTCCAAGAAAATTTATTAGTTGTGAATTAATCATTGTTGATAAAATGATAAGGAGGTTATCAATCGTTTATCATGTCTTATTCCTTTATTCCAATTAATAATATCTTGTAATTTTCATCTAAGAAAATCCCAATTCGGACATAACTTTTTGCTACTTTCAATGAACATTTTGCTCTCCTCTACAGTTTGAACTAATTTTACTCTAATTTCGAATCATAATTTTGATTTTACCTGTATTCCAGCCAATGTTTTAAAAATTTTGTACGGATCTACAAGTCATGCAGAGCTTTTATCAGGAATATTTTTTTGTGAAATGTAAGATAAACTTTTTCTCCATTTGTATAAAACTTTTTGGGACACAATATATATATATATATATATATATATATATATATATATATATATATTGTTTTGCTCTCAGGTAAACTTTACGATATTATATTTCACTATAAACGTAGATGGGTTTGTCTTGGGTAGACCCGACACTGTATGTTATCTTGGTGTAATCTTTCGCTCATATAAATAAAGTTATAAACTATGCATACAAAAGCCGTGGCTACATCATTCGAAATACTAAGAATTTTTCTATACAATCTACTTTCTAAGCTGTATGCATTAGTACCCTAGAGAAAGTGCAAACACGCTTATTAAAGTATTTGTTTTTCCTAAGATATAATCACTATCCACTTCGAAACTTTTCTCATGAATGTTTATTAAACGAATCTAGGTTTGTATCTTTAGAGGCTATCTGTAATATTTTTATACAAGTCATATCGCCTTTAATCGACTGCACAGAGATTCTTAACATAATACAATTAGAGTTTCAAGAATTAATTCTCGTTCAAGTAATGTGTTCTACCTAACCTGCCACACGAACTAATGTGCTTTTACGTTCCCCTTTGTACAGGATGATCTCTGCTTACTCTACAATTGAAGATAATTAGGATATTTTTAACTGCACTATTAATCAAATCAAATTGGCTCTAGTGACAACCCATTCGAAACATATCATAAACCAATCTTTTTTTAATGTAGGTAAACATTTATACTTAACAGATTCCATGTAATAAATAACAATTCCTGTCCATTGTCACCATGATATCGCTTATTCTCCTCCTTAGTAACTGGGCGCAGTATGCCTGTTAAGGAAAGTATCCTAGAAATAATAACTGCCATACATCTCGTCACGCTCGGTCAATAAATCGTTTTCTAAATAATCGATAAATTAAATGAAATTCTAATAATAAAAATATTAATTTCTTTTATTAAATGCTCAACCTGTTTCGATATTATAAATCATTTTCAAGTTTTCAAAAACTATGGCACTCAGCAACGAATAAAAGGTTAACAATGAAAATGCCACGTTAAAAAAAATTGATTAAATATCTAGTTATTACGCGTTACTAATGTTCATTAGCACCGCAAAAGCCAAGCACTACTTAACTTTAAGTATGACCTAAAATCCACGACAACCATAATTAAAACAATGATTGTTATGGATTTTAAGATATACTTAATGTTAAGTGAGGTTTAATTTTTGCAACAGAAACGGGCATAAATGTCATAATTTTCGAAAACTCTTGAAAATGGTACGTAACACTGACGCAAGTTGAGCGTTATATCGTAAACATAAAAAATAAATGTTATCAGCAGAACTTCTTTTAGTTTTTTAAATATGACATTCTGCAAAGTAAGTTTCACAAAACATTAATCATTTTCGCTTTTATATCATTCGGATATAAACCTGTGCAAATCAAACCAATGAAAAATGCACTTTTCAACAATATTACAATTGTTAGAGCATAACGCAATCAACTTTCTGTATTACTACCAATCGGATTGATAAGAAAAATTTGCATCTTGATAACGTTGTCAACTAAAAGTCAGTACGAATCTCCGTAGATGGATTCCAATGTGGAACTTCCGCATATTTCTAAAAATAATTTCGAATTATTGGACTTTCAATAGTAAAAAACAAATTTCAGACCAAATAATAGATTCATCTCCTGCGTCCAATAAATGATGAAAATAGTGAACTGAATATTTAATGCTTTAAAACCCAGACTCTTCGTTTGCGAATAAAAAACACAAATAATTCATATTTTTATACAAATAGTAGTGAAATAATTTTTCTTTCCTAATTCATTTTTAATTTTCAAAAAATACATAAATTTTGTTAATTTACAATTTACCAGAAGCCACACAATTTGTTAATATTTAATATCAAAAATGGAATTAGTGTACATAGCAAGATACTTTATAGGTGCGTATACAGTTGGCGTTATTACGTAAAATGAAAATAAATTTTATTATAATTAACTAAAAATTAACTTTTGTCCAGATAAATTACAAAAGTATGTGTACGTCAAGAGAAAATAATTATTTAATTACAAAAGTAGGTTAATCCCTGAAAATTATTCATTTGAACTAACTTCAAAGAATTGTAAATAAATTAAAATATTAGTAAGCAAATTAATTTTTCTTCGTCTTCAAAATTACTTTATAATATTAAAATATTTCAATAAATAATGCAGCAATAACATTCTAAGGCTTAAAATATTCCGAAGCCTCGTTACAACTGTAATTCACATAGGTTAATACCGCGTGACCTCGCAGTTATTGAATTTTAGCTTTAAAATTCTTGTCTGTGAAAGTTATATGAAACTTGATAAAAATTTTTGACTGTTACTCGTGAGTTTTGAAATTTTTAACCTCACTGTAGACGTATTTCTAAGTTGAACTAATCGTACAACAGCTAGTGAGTACATCCCCCTGTCATATTTATTTATGCATTCGCTATCTGAGTTAATATTTAATTGTAATTTTTCGATTACCTGACTAAATTAATTCTGTTATATGCAAAATTTTTCAATTACAATTAATTCTTAATTATAATCGTTAAGCTCCTTTTTGATAAATTTGTAACAAATTGATTGACACTGAAGGACAACGTATATCATTAAAAGAGTAAAATCATTTTTAATTGTTAATATTTCGAACATATTTCATTCCTCATCTACTTCAAACAAAGCGAAATGGAATAAAACCAATTACCAACATACAATCAACAATTTAATTATAAAACTATTTTTTTTTCTCGGTAGCATCGGCTACATGGCCATTAGCTATTCCCACTACAGGATTAATAGGCTATGTATTATATATTTTTGTATAAGTTAATTTTTTTTTAAATTCATCAGACTACTTATCTTTGTGGTATTATCCTCAAATATTCCGTCTGGTGCCCTTGGTTGGGGTAATTCTCTCCTTGCTTCTTCATACATAGGGCATTCCACTAAAATGTGGCTTACTAATAATTTACTATCTCATAAGTGGCATTTCTGCATTCTTGATAGTCCTAGTAAGTGTAGGTGCGTGAGTCTAGTATGGCCTATTCTCATTCGGGTCAGCACCACCCCTTATTTCCTATTCAAATGTGGGTTTCTGTTCCAAGGCTTAATGCATTTTTTGATTTGTCGTAGAATTGTTCCCGAGTTGTCCCATCCTATCTGCCATATACTATTAATTCTATGTTTAATATATTTTTTGTAATCGCTTATTTCAATAAGTATTTCGTCATATACTGTTTGGGAAGATCCCATTCGTGCAGCTACGTCTACGCGTTCTTTTCCCAATATTCCCAAGTGTCCAGGTATCCATGCTATAGTGATTAATTTATTGTCTGTACTCATGGAGTGTATTAAGGCTTGAATCATATTCGTTAAAGAGTCACTAGTCTGATCATGATTCATTAGGTTTATTATGACACTTAACGAGTCAGTACAAATAAGACACGTATGCAGATTATGGAGGGAATTCACTTATTGATCGATTAAATAGTGTAGGGATGGTAATGTCTAATTCATGTGCTTTTTCAATTGTTCGTACTATGACCGGTCTAGTAACCGTAGGTCCACGTTGGTACTGTTCTTGATAGCTTTGATCATGGACTATATAGTGGTTTAAGTGATTAGGCAATGTTATAATTTTTGCTAGATAATTAGTGATTACGCAGACGTAAGATTGGAATTCCGCAATCAGAAAGTATTGCATTTATGGGGCTAGTACGAAATGCACCAGTACACATTCTAAGTCCGCTGGTATGTATTCTACCCAATTTCTTTAAATGAAACTGACGGGATGAAGAATAGACTATAGAGCCGTAATCTATTGTAGATAACACAAATGACTTGTAAAAAAGTAGTAACGTATCTCTGTCTGCCCCCCAAGTTATGTTACATAAACATTTGATTATGTTTAATTTCTTTTTAGCTTTAGTTTCGAGCATTCGTATATGTTCTCTGAAGTACAGTCTTCTGTCAAAAATAATTCCAAGAATTTTAATATTTGGTTGGAATACTATTTCAGTTCCTTTGATGTGCAGAGTGGGATTAACATGTTAGTATTTAAGGCGACAGAAATGAATCGCTTTCGTTTTAGCCGAGAAAAATTTAAAACCTACACTTTCTGCCATTTCTAAGTTGTTAATGCTGTCTTGCATGTTTATTTGCAGTTGGTGAATATTTTCTGAACTTTGAAATATAATTAGGTCATCCACGTAAAGACATGCATGTACTGGAGTATTAATTGTACCCATCAGTTCATTAACCGGGAGTAAAAAAGGAGAGCCGCTCAACACTGATCCCTGGGGAATATCATTTTCGGAATACTTCACAAAGGAGAAGGTTGGATCTGCCTGGACTCTAAAGGTGCGATTATGCAAAAAACTTTAAATAATTTTTGGCAAATTACCCCTAAATTTCCAATTGTACAGTTTTCTGATGATGTTGTACCTCCACGTTAAATCATATGTTTTTTCCAAGTCAAAACTTATTGTCACCATACGTTCCCTTTTCAGAAAAGCGTTTTGAGCATTGTTTTCCAGGAATACAAGAAGATCAATCGTAGAGTGGAAACGACGGAAACCTGTTTGTCGTCGTGACAGCAACATCTTTGATTCTATATACCACATTAGTTTGTCATTAATCATCCTTTCAAATTCTTTACTAAGCAAGACGTAAGTGCAATTAAACGATAATTTTCCGGCAGATCATCATTTTATCTTGAAAAACATTTTTCACTGTTAGGTTTTTTTAAATGATTTTCTTTTTTTATTGGTTCCTTGTTCGAAATCGTAATTAGCGTAGTGATTGCCGTTGCCATTGTGCTTAGGAATGTTTATTATCGTTTATTCAAGTCATTTTCTAGGACTGATCACCTGATTTATAATTAAGTATTCATTATCGTGCGTCTTTTCATACAAATTTAATTATGTTATTATCTCAGCATATTTTTATTATTCTAACTGCTCCCTCTAAAGTATCAATTTTGTTTAATAAAATTTTTCTTAATGCCTTAGTAAGATATATAACAATTTCCCTAGTGTACTGTGTGTTTTTCTTGGCACAAATATAACTCTAACGCTAACACATTTTTTTTATACTCACAGAGAAGCAATTCATACCATTAAATAAGAGGCTATAAGAACCTATTGAAGAGATTGGGTCTCCAATCTCTTCAATAGGTTCTGTTTCCAACCGCATTCATTAAAAACAAAAAAAAAAACGTAAAAAGAACATAAGCATACAGGAGCAGGAGATCCAGTCCCTTCAAACCTGAGTTAATCACTAAAGATTACATTTTCCAAAAACGCGTAATCTTTATAAAATAACCAATTTATTAATTCCAACTACATTTTTTCCTAAAAGCAAACCTGTTTTCCGACATTATTCACATCATGTGTTTTCAGCTTCACTGATTTTATTTCAAATACCCGGGGACGTAAGAACGTACACGTAAAAACACCGATACCGAAAAACGATTGCTAACATAATGCAGAATGAATTCTACTTTTACATTTAAGTTAGATAGAAAACAGCATCTCTCTGCCATCTACCACGAATCCAAGAAAGTGTCGTGTAACGGCGAACCTGAACACGGTCCGGTCTAAAGAAGTGTACAAGACGACCAAGAGAGGTTAGCAACATACTTCAGCTTTATAAAATATTGTAAGATTTCAACCAGAATTCGCAAACTGTTCGCATTGTTAATCTAACGTTTAATTTGAATATATACAAATAGCTAGAAATAAAATTCTACTAGGCCTTAGAGCGCATTCCTTCAATTTAACAAACCTTGGTTACTCCAATGAACATTGAACATTGAACAGTAGCTTTAACAGCAATACACAATATGTTACGAGTATGAAATTGAAAAGTTGGTTTGTGTTTATTTCAATAATAATAAACCCAATATGTGTTTCGTATAGTTTTTGTCCTATAGCGCCCCTTAGCCGAAATATTGAGCCACAAGGAGCCTTTAGCAAAATATTTGTGTTTGAAACACCTTTTTCATTGATATTTTCGATATAACCTTTTATCTATCAAATGACTATCTATTGTACATCCCAGATTACTGGGCGTAGCTTGCAATGTAAAAGAATCAATATTACTTCCTGAAAATCTAACGCAAAGTGTCACACCAATCAATTAGAAGTAAACTGTGTCAAAGTTAAAAAAATATTTTATCATTAAAGCCTTACTCTTTAGTAAACACCTTTCACACTAAAGTTTTGGGGTATGTATCGACCCAAACTTAACCTTTATTGCGCATGGTGAATTCATTGCTAGGAAGCATTAAAAATTTTGTGAAATGATTTAATGCAGGTTATTAACTCAAACACCAGGGAGTTGAGAAGCCAATCTAAAATGATTTTTAACTACGAACGTTAATTTTTCAAAATAGGGTTATGATTGGTTAAGTAAACTTTGCAGAATTGAAGTGACAAAAAATTACGAATAAGAACAAACGCCTGCAGTTTCTTTTTTTTTGCTTTTGGAGCGTTGCAATTTCAGGTTCCATTATAAGGAGATAAAAGAAGCACGACTAAAGGGAGGTCATATCCTTCCATACCTGTTTCGCTTCCGCAAGATTCATGCACTGATTTTTATTCTACTGCATTCAACCACTACTTTTGATGTCTTACCCCTAACTTTACCTACATTTATTTGTTTCGTCAAGCCTTCCATGTTCATGGTTCATCGTGACCATACCACTGAAGCGTGCTTATTGCATATAGTGACACATTCACACACTCATTCATTATTCACTCGTTCCTCAGTCTTTTTTTACCGCATGGACTCTCCAAATATCTCACCCATAGGGTTTATTTTACTTTCTTGTTTGTTTTTGCCCAAGTCTCACTTCTATCAGTAATGACAGGACAAACACGCTGTTCGTTTCACAGCTATGCTCCTGCTCTCATTTATCATTATGGTCCATATACCGCGTTTCACTTACTTTCCTGCGGTGAACATTCTACCAAAATACAAATGCATCAACTTTTTCTACAATCTCGTCATACAGAGTAATCATGCTATCCCCATTTTCATATTCACGATTAAACACTACAGACTTCGTTTTGTCCACGTTTACTTTTAGATCCATACTCCCATAGGATTCGTGAACCTTCCTCAGGATTGTTTTCAGCAACCTCACATTTTCGCTTAGTAAAACCGTATTATCAGCATACATAAGTACTCGTACAGCAGATCACTAACCATTAAACCGTGTGCATCACTATATGGGTACTTAATACATTTACCCATGAATACATTAAACAGCCATAGCGATATCACGCAGATTTTCCTGATTTTTCCTGCTTTAAAATATTCTCTCAAGCCCCTTCACACCCTGACACGTCCCGATACCTTGATATACTGCTTTTATTACGTTTACTAGGAATTAACTTGCCGCGCATTCACTTAAAATGTCACATGGATTTTTCTAAGTCTACAAATGCAAAGTCTCACTTTTATACAACTTGTACATCCTAAATCTTTCTCTGTTATTGCACGTACTCTATCAATCAAAAGTCTTCCAAATACCTTACCAGGCACATTCAACGAACTGATCCCATTGTCATTTTTGCAATTACTCTTACCCTTACGTTTATACAGCGAAACAGCAGTCGCTTCTAATCGATTAGTACTTTTCCACACACAAAACATGCATTAAATAATTCCCACAACCTTTCCTTAAGCTTTGGAAATGCATATTTCAGCATTTCACCAGTGATTTCATCCACCAAAAATTCATAGTAAACATCATTTAAATTTCAATCAAAAATATGGTATGCAACGAGTCTGTTGCCTATTGAAACAGCCTATCCATTCAACATAAAATTATGTCGATAATGTGTTACACGTTTAACCCTTGGATTTTACTCTGCTCAGAAGTAACTGTTGTGGCTATTAAATATACCTTGTCTAGTAAAAGTTGATTCATCAATGAAAAAATATTTTGTATTTTGTTCTGTCTCGTTCTTTCTTGTAATAATTCGGAAAAGTCTCTTCTCAAAAAAAGATCTTCAGGCAATAATTTGTGGACTTGTATCTGTAGTGAAACGGGAACAATAATCGTTCTCTTAATACATGATGTACACTAGAAACACTTGCGTTACTTGCTCTTGAAACGTGTCTTACACTTACCGTAGGATCCGCAACAGCTAGATTTAAAATATTTTCTTCTGTTTGAGGAATTCTTGCCACTCGTGGTCTACCAGAATTACCTTTTTTGGTTTAAAGGTTCCAGTCTCATGGTACCGCCTTACTAAATTCAAAAATGTTTTTGAATCCGGAACACTTCTTCTTGGAAATTTTTCCGCATATCTTCTTTTCGCTACTTTAGTATTTCCATCACATTCTCCTAATGTCAACAACATATCGGTCACTATTAGCGTATCGTTATTACTTGTTAAACAAACTATCAACAATGTGTCAAACGAATCTGTCCAAAAAAATCGCGAGTCTGCAGTATAAGCATTCAAGTAAATCAAATTAACTCAATATTTCTTTTATTTTTTTATTGTACGTAAAACATGTTAAAACCTCAAATAAGCCCAAAAACCAGTAATATTTTGACTTTCAACAAGAGCACCTTTCTTTGTGGCAAATTGTTTAAAAAATATTATTTCTGCCCAAAATATTAAAAATATCCCCATAAAACAAGGTTTGGGCCCTTTAGCGATGCTGCTGTACAAAATATTTGTCAACACTATCTTTTATGACCAATCAAACGTATTTGTGATCGAAATTTGATTTAGGTATCTTAAACCGTTTCAGAGATAATAAAAAAAAAAGGATCTTTGGGGCCACTTTTACAAGGCCGTATATCTTCTTAAAGAAGTATTTTCGGACAAGTTTATTAACGAAACTAACGTTATTTTTTAATATTCTACTTACCCTAGAAATTAGCGGAACATTTTTTAAAACACCCAGTATATATATATATATATATATATATATATATATATATATATATATATATATATATATACATCACACAGTGTGTCCGAGATTCAGCATGCATGTATTGCTATATTCGTTAATATTGAAGATAGAATGTCGGTTAAATGGGGAAAGTTTTAGAGAATTTTATGGCTATCATAATGGCAAAGTCAGATTTGAAGTAACTTTTTTTGTTTTTGAAATAATTGAAGAAAACAAAAATTGTGCATTTTCTACTACCCCCTGTAGCTCTTTTATTTGAAGTTTGACAACATTTTGATTTGTACATTATTATGACACTTTTAAAAGACAATTTTAAAAAAAGTACTAAAATTTATCTACAGTCATTTGTTTTTGAAATATATACACTATGTGTTTGTTTTTAATATGGACGCCATATTGGAATTTTACATTATCGAATAGTATTTTTTATCACCTTTTCAGCGATGTATCACATGATACGAGAATTTACTTCCAACTATCAAAAATTTAAAAAATATAAAATTGAAATAGTAGGCCTTGAGAAGGCATGGATTAATAAATGAAAAATTTATACAATTAGATTCCTAATTATTGTAATTTCTAATAACTAAAATAAAAACAAAACCGATAATAGTAACTATCATAAAACATGCTCGATATGTCCCCCTCTACACTCCACACATTTTCTACATTTTCATATCATGTAATACATTGTAGAAGAGGTGTTAAAATCCACTATTCGATAATGTAAAAATCCAAATAGCGTCCAAAAACAAAAGTTAGAAATGTATTAAATTTTGTAAGTAAAAACAGATAAATTAGCAAGGGTTTAAATTTTTGATAGTTCTCGTATCATGTGATACATCGCTGAAAAGGTGATAAAAAATACTATTCGATAATGTAAAAATCCAAATAGCGTCCAAAAACAAAAGTTAGAAATGTATTAAATTTTGTAAGTAAAAACAGATAAATTAGCAAGGGTTTAAATTTTTGATAGTTCTCGTATCATGTGATACATCGCTGAAAAGGTGATAAAAAATACTATTCGATAATGTAAAAATCCAAGATGGCGTCCATATGAAAAACAATAGTTAGTGCATGTATTTCAAAACCAAATGACTGTAGATAATTTTTGGTACTTTTTTTAAAATTGTCTTTCAAAAGTGTCATAATAATGTACAAATCAAAATGTTGTCAGACTTTAAATAAAAGAGCTACAGGGGGGGGTAGTAATTTTTGTTTTCTTCAATTATTTCAAAAACAAAAAAAGTTACTTCAAATCTGACTTTACCATGATGATAGCCATAAAATTCTCTAAAACTTTCCCCATTTAACCGACATTCTATCTTCAATATTAACGAATATAGCAATACATGCATGCTGAATCTCGGACACACTGTGGGATCTCGGAAACGGTAAGAGATGGAAGGTCGGTTAAATAGAACAAAAGTTACGCATTTGAGAGGATGTATTTATGGTCTTTGTAGAACTCGAATATCTCTTTTAGTTTTTGAGATATTTGAAAATATTGAATTTTCTGATTTTCGTTTTTATTTTTTTCTGACCTTATTTGAAAAGCTATCAAGAAAAGAAGAGCACATTTTCATTTCCACTTTTCTAACTCTACTTAATGCTGTTATTCAATTTTTGATACAACGTTTCGTTTGTTAGCAACCATCATCAACTTTATTTTTTTAAATACACGAAAAAATTATTTTTGCCATATTTAAAATCTCGCCTTGATTCTGAATTCAACGATATATCACACTTTATATTTTTGATACGTTTCGGATGAGAAAATTCATATTCAATGTAAAACATCGAAAACGTATAGTTAAAACTACTACTATAAAAAAAACATTAGAAAACCGTAAAATTAGTGCTATCAAATATGGAATTCCACGAATTAATGTTAAAGAATATAAATGTAATAAATAAGTCATCCTATACAAATTTGCACTCAATTTTAACGTCAAATTTACAAATTTGCTAATAAAAGTAATTTTTTAATTAACAAATGAGACAGCCTGTATAGCAGACAATTTTAACGTTCAGTTTGTCAATGAAAGCTATTTTTATTCAACAAATGTTACAAAACAAAAATATATAAATTATAAAGAAGGAACTTGAAAAGAATGTACTGTATAAGGAATAAAAAGCTCACCAATAATATAAATCACTATTCACTGCCTTAATTAACCGGTGCAATAAGGAGTGCACATAATTAACACATGAATTTTTCTTGTAGGATAATTCAAATTGTTTTAAAGTATCAACTACTGAGCAGCACAGCAACAAACCAAAAAATGTTAAAACCAAGTGTTTCCTTCTTATTCCTATTATCCAGCGCCCTACGTCCCGCAACAGCTTACAAATCTTGGAACAACTTGTGTGGTTGAAACTTTTTAAAATGTTACTATTAAATATCATTCAATTATTAATGAATTAAATGTAACCAGTGTTTTGGCTAACAAAGGAAATATTAAACTGTAATAAATTCGTTACATGATAAATCCTGTAATAGAATAAATATAAATAATAAAATAATGATACAAAAATCTTATATGAAGAAGACACTTTTAAGACATATATTATTAATGAAATTGTTTCGAATTTGAAAAAGGTACACTTGAAAGCTTCGTTAGGCATTCAGACATACAAAGACATGTTTATCCCGCTTTTTCTTTGCCACATAAACCAGATATAACAAGATCCGCTTGGATATCCTCAATCATAAATGATTGAACATATTTTTTCCGTAACAATTGTGTTAAAAACATATTAATATAAAATGATTTAATCTCAGTTAACAAAAATGTATTAAAATAAAAGTGAAGTGAGAAAATTTTTGTTTTTCTTTATATTCATTCAACACAAGGTAACCAAAAAAAATTTGGAACAAAAACATTAAAGAACCGCATTTCGAAGCTAATGAAAGTCGGACCCAAACTAACTTTCGCTCGATATGCCGTGCCAAGAGTAATTAACATTTGCAATTCTTCCCATTTTAGACATAAAATGATAAGAGTAATCATAGAATACAGTGAACGTAATTTTTTGTCATATCAATAATTGGGGGCTTAATTACGGTAGCTCTTTATTACCAAAAGCTGTTAGGGGCAATACAAGAGGACTAAGGAAACTCATGGACCGCGTCAGTTTAAACGCGGCGTCGGTAGCGTCCGGACGCAATTGTAATGCACGCGTTTAGTTGTTCGTAAAATAAAATCGTCTCATCGCAAATCGAGCAATTTATTTCTTGAATTAAACTAACATATATGAATTTAAAAATTTTAAGCAATAATTTTGGAATGAGTGCAGGTTACGGTATGTTATGATTAAAATCCATTATGACGTAAATTTCCATATTTAACAAATACGCGATAAGAAGATTCTGTCACTTTACTAAATAAATTCCCAACTTTCTCGCATTTTGTTTTTTGGCAACAGAAACAAATTTTATTTAAATTTTTTCATAAACAGTAAACGCTGGTTTTTGGTATTCAGAATTTAGCAGACGTTTCTTTTTTTTTTTTGAAGGAAGTCAGTTGCACATGTTTGAATGTTCGGATCTTGTTTGTGATGACTACAAAGCAAAGGGGTTTTATTAGTCAATATCGATAAATGTCAAAAACCTAATTTTATGAGGTCATTTCTTTCAAAACGAAACGCCCAAAAACTCCTTTTTAGAGTAAACAAAACAGTCGCCGTTATCGGGTAATAAAAATTGGATGTAAGAGTTATTACGAATATGATGCCAGTAAGTTTTTTCTGCATTTTCCAATTTTTCAACAATGTAAAAGAAAATTTGATACACCTGGATGGAAAAAAAAATAGTGCAGCAGTGAACAGATTACTGTTGGAAATATGAAATACGTGGCTGGAAATAGGTGCGTTCATATAAAAGAAGCGAAGATTCGTACATTTATATGCAAAAATGCATTCCGATTAAAAGAAAATCAATTTTAATTTTTTTGCTTTCGTAATAAAGTCGTTGACTGTTGAAAAAACTAGACTAATAGTTATGCATTCTTAAGTGTTTAATAGTAATATCCCCCTTAGTTGTATAAAAACCAATTTACTTAACGACGCATTAGCGCGGTTTGTAAAGTGATATATAAGGGGATAAGACCTACACTCTAAAGTACTTAAAGGATTGTGTACTTCAATTTTAGGTGTAAAACCAATTTTAAAATAAAAGTGAACCGCAAACGGATCCACGCGTTACCCCACTTTCATTAAAATTTAATTAAGTAGCGATCTCAATATAAATTTATTTACTTACAAAAAAAAACAAAAGTAAAACAGTAAATATTTAATCGAACGATAATTAATTTTTCATTTCGGTTACAAGATTCATTTCATTCAAATTAATATGAAATTGCGGAGATGGAAAAATTTCTAAACTCGAAGTAACAAGTGTTTTAAATTTAAAACAGAATATTCCGTAGATATAAAAAAAAGGCTAACTCGTAAAAATTTTGTTAGAATTAAACAGATTTATTTCTTACCCTTATAATCTACGAAAAACTCGTTAAAGAAATAACGAGGCTGAATGTTTGGGAATAACAATTCTCCAAATTGTTGTATATACCGTAAAGTATAAACAACATGTAACTAAAAAAAAGTGTAATGATTTTTTTCTCTATTTTTTAATAAATGTTCTCCCAAGGTCAGTATTCATAAAATTTTATTACAAATAAACTTATAATTTCTTCCTCACCATTAACCACATGCTTTAACTACAGTATTAAACATAAACAAGAGCTGCAAAATCGAAATTCTGTTTAAGAAATATTGTTCAACAATGTCATTTCAGTACTTGATCAAATTTGTCACTTAATCGGTTAACCTACCACTGGTCATGTACAGAATTGATTGAATTTTAAGTAAGGTATTGCTTTTCGATCCTCACTTGCTCTACTGATCAATACGACAATCATTTTTGTTAAAATAAACGTTAATTCTTGATTTCAAAATGTCGAAGACTTTAAAATGATTGCCGTAAAAATTACGTAGAATTCCTATTATACAAAATATAGAGGGTGTGTACTAAGGTCGGCCAGCCGCCGTATTTTCGTAATACATACCGCAGAGCTTTATGCAAAATTTATTATAAAAGTGCATATAAGAATAATCTGGAAATAATTGTTAGGTCCGTAGGATGGTCGCTAATAGCGTAATAGAAAATCAGGTTTTATGTAAAAGGTATGACAAACCTACCCGTACTAAATTTCTCAAAAATGTAGGAGTAGTTTTTGCTTAAGTGTCATTAGTCCACCTCTTGAACTAAAAAGTAGTGGGAAAAGTCTATAATTCTTTTTAAAAAAGATAAATAACTTCACACAACTCTAACCACAACTAACAAGAGCTTTCTCTCCCGTATTAATTGCCTATAAACTATGTCATGTACTTCGCATAATGGTTCGTTAGAGGATGGTTTTTAAATTTTAGCGGTTTTTCTCGAAAATCTCAAAAGGAACGGTACTATATTTTGACACTATCAAAAAGATACTCCAACATTTAATATTTAATACATATACCTTTTTCGTGCGTGAACACCTTTTATAAAACAAACTTGATTCTCTAACTTAGTGTACCTATTACGCATACGAATTTGAAAATTATTTCCTACTTTTTCTCATGTGCAGTTTTATTACGATATTTTTTCCCCAAAAGTACGACCGCTGGCCGACACCCGGTTTACGTAGCCCAGAGACGTTGTTCTTTTAAACTTTTCCAAAATTGAATAGGTACATAAAGTATTAATTACACTTTTCTGTTGTTACCATTGTGATTCCAAAATGTAATAGAGCATATTTCATTCTGCCTGGCGAAAGAACACGCAGGAAACGCGTCACTTTTCATCGGTAACTCCGCCTTTGAGTGCTACAATTTTTAGTAGCAATAAATTATTTACTTAAATTGCCAATTATTTAAGAATGTTGCACAAAACAACATTTTATTCCTTTATTTATGTATACACTAGCAGTACCCGGCCCGCTTTGCTGCGCTCAAATATAAAACACATTCTCCTCTCTATCTGCCTCTCCAGTGGGGGATCTAAGGAAACAGGCCCCATGGGCAAAAGGCCAACCTTGAGTAGCAGTAGGGTCCCCAAACTACCCCCGCCTCGCCAACTATCACCCAGCAATTTTTAAAATCATGTTGATATGGGTAATATAGAATTAATTGGTGATGATTGATAATAATTATTCTATATATTACATGATTACTTACACTGTTGCATGAGGAATGAAAACAGAAATTAAGTAAACGGATTGAACAGTGTATAATTGCATAAAAATATCAAATAATATAAAAAAATGTAAAAGTGTAAAAGTAAAAACAGGTATACATATATAAAAAATAAAAATATGTAAGACACAATAAATGCTAAAATACATGTATAAATATATTTCAACAGAATTTGGGGCCCCTTCTAACCTTTACCTTTGCAAAATAGTCTATGATTGATTCTAAATCCAATGTTTCTGCTACTTTTTTCTCGACATACGATTTTCTTCAAGTAAAAATCTACTACGAACTTTAAATAACGTAAGCAAAGAACAACAAACAAAACGTCGTTTTAATTTATGAGAGCTGTCAATATTGGACCCACAACAATAATGATTATTAAATACTCAATTTTCATAAATATCTAATTATTTAGAACGGAATTTCTAGGTCCGCAACTAAACTACATAAAAATATCTAAATAGTAACTGCTATACTACGAATATGGATCACAACATCTTGTACATCCACATCACGTCTACATCACATCTCACCCATAAGGGGCGTGTGAGTGTAAGTGTGTCCAAAATCGATACATTAACTGAAGGTTTTGGTTTAACGCAAAACGTGTTTGGAAACAAAGGCAACGAATCTATATAATCCTACCTTATCAATAAGCTGCACTTACAATCTCATTAACTCGCAACGGGCGTACGTAATACTATCGCAACTTACGAAGGACGCTAGAGGGATTTCACGCTAATTTTCTTGGTACATTGAGTAACAGTAACAACCAAACAGCGGAATTGCTACTACACATAGACATAGGTATACATTTTTTTTATCGCACAAAAAAACATTTTTTAGTTAAGGGGCGTCGAGGGCCCCACAGGCAAAGGCCTACTACGTCCACCGTTAAATCCGCCACTGTGACTCTCCCTCTCCCACAAGTATCTGAATTAAATACATTTATATCCATAGATAACAATAACAATTATTCATGCGCATTTGTTTAATCTTTAATTTTTCTTTCTATTCCAACAAATCAAAAATCATGAAAATCGGTCGAGTAGTTCGTAAGTTATAAGTGGTGTAACTAACACGATTTTGCGACTTTTGTTTTATAATTTAATATATATCCCTGTTTGCTTATTTATACAATATTGCAAAGTTAATGGCTATTTACATTTGTCTATCTCCATCTTTCCTGCTTTTGCACATATCTGTCCCTTCTAATTGTCCTTTCTCACATTCACTCATTCCCTTCTTAGTCTTTCCACTTCTTCTTTCGCATACCCGTTTGTTTCATAATATACCTTTCTGGCTTCTTGCCCATATTGTATTCTTCCTTCTATTATTTCTTTCCAGCATTATTGAAGAATTTTGTACTCCTATCTTCTACTTATTTCTTCCTCGTACTTGATTGCTCCTTGCTCAGCACCCACTTCCAGTATTTTTCTCGCTGTCCCTTCAGCTCTTTACACTATTTCCACCCCCATACTTCTGCCCCGTACAACCCCACACTTTTTATTAGTTTCTCAAATAATAATTTCCATTCCGAACAGTCTTTCTCCTACACTTCACACTTGTCCTATTAATTTGTTTCCTTTTCTCACTCGTTCTTTCACATGTTCCCCATTTTTGTTGTCTTGTCTCATCGTACCTGCTGTATCTCCTCTTCTCGCCATTTCCACTCTTCCTTTTTCATCCCCCTTTTCTCAGTACCATTACCATCGTTTTGTTCCCATTTACTTCCAGATCTTTTCTTTTCAAATATCTCTCCATCATTTTTTAACATCCCCTTCATTTCTTTTTCTTCCCATGTAATCTGCGTATGCTAGCATCCACTCTTTCCTGTTCCTGACCACCAGGCCTCCTTATTGTTGCCCCCTTAATACTTCCTCCAGGTCTCCAGTGTATACTGCGAACAGGCTTTGGCTCATTGGGCATCCTTGTCTCAGTCCCTTCCTTATTACAAATCTTTCGCTTAGTTCACCATCACCCTGTTTCTCGTTTCTTCGTATATTTCTTTATCCTTTCTATTAGCCTTTCGCTTATCCTTTTTTTCTCAAGTAATCCCACAGTTTTTGCCTGTTCACCCTATCAAATGCCGATATTAGGTCTACGAATACCGCTACCATTTTCCCTCTTTTCTTTTCCGGTTCCTTTTTAGCCATGTATTTCAGTATTTATACATTCTCTATTCTTCTTCTTCCTTTCCTGAATCCTGCCTGTCCACCTGGTATCAGTTTCTTCTCTTCTACTTCCTTCTTTGGCTTTTTTTCCAGTACCGTCGCGTATATTTTATAGGCCGCGTTTAGTAATGTGATTCCTCTATAATTTATTACATGTTTTTTGTCTTCTTTTTTGTGCACTGGGCATATATGTCCTTCTCTCGTCCTCTCTGGGAATCCTTCCCCTCTCCAAATTTTGGTTATTATTTCCGTCATCCTTTTTGCTACTTTTTCTCCTCCATATATCCACTCACCTTGTGTCCCATCTTCTCCTGCAGCTTTACCTTTTGTCACCTTCTACATTGCTACTATTACTTTCTTTTCTTTCAATCATTCGCCTTCTTCCTGTACGTACCTGAAATATCTCTCCTATTCGTTTATTTGTTTTCCCGTTTGTGTCCGTATTTTCCTCTTTTCTTTCTTTAAATGTTTCCATAGGTCTTCCTCCATTTTTATATCTTTAATCTGCTCTTCCTGTTTCTTTTTGCTTTCTTCCTTTTTACTCTCGCATGTTGTATATCCTTACTGCTTCTTTATATTCATCTTTTCCTACGTTCCCTTTCTTCCACTGTCTTAATGTTCTTCTTGCCTTTCTCTTGGCCTCCTTGCATTCTCTGTCCCACCGTCTCTTCCAACCGATTTTCTCCCCTTCCATCTTTTAAAGCTTACTTTCTCCGTTGCTTCCTCCATTCTCTCTCGCATTTCTCCCCACTTTCTTGCACTCTTTTATCTTCCCATATTGTTTTTCCATTTTCTCTTTGTACCTCTTTATACTCTCTTCTGTCCATACCTTCTTGGTTACGAATTCCTCTTCTTTTCTCATCTCCTTTCTTTGTATCCCCTTCATTATCAGTTCCAACGGCTGATGGCCCATCTCCCCTACCCCAAATTTCTTCACCTTTTCCTCAGCCTCTGCATTCGTTATTACATAGTCTATTATTGATTCTCCTTTCCTTGTATGTACCTATTCCCATTCATTATTTCCCACCCCCTTTCTTTGCACACTTCTAAAAGTTCCTTTTCTTCCATATTTAACACTTTATTCTTTTTGTCTTTTTCCCGTCCCTCTCTTTTCTTATATTCCTCTCTCTTCGGCTATTCTCGCGTGAAAATCCCTTCCTATTATTATCACACTTTCCCCCCTCTCTTCTAAGTTTCCACTTGCCTCTTTCATCTTTCTACTGCATACCGTCACTATCTTCTCCCCACTGTATATTTCTTTCTACAATACCTCTTCTTTGTAGCACTTTCTTTTCTTCTTTTTCCAACTATTTTCTTTTTATTTCCACTAGTATCACCCCCCTCCCCCTCTGCCCATCCTTTTCTGTTCCTTTGCGCGTACTGCACCACCCATGAGAATTTACTTGGTATTTCCCTTTCAGACCACTCCCCTTCTTTCATCGTTTTTAATCCTTTATGTGGTTCCTTGCTTCTCCACCCTTTTATTACGATGTTATTCTTCCTTTTCCTTCTCTCCTCGTCTACCTTTTTTTCTAATTTTTCTATTGTCTCTATCAATTCTTGTTTTTCCACCTTCCATTACTTTTCCCTTCTTCCATTTGTTCTTTCATTTCTTTGATATCGTTCCTTATTCCCTTCATATTTTCTTCCATCAGGTACCTCATCTCATGAATTAATTCCTTTACTTCATCCATTTCTTTCTCTTCCTCTTTTCACTTTCCACTATTGCGCTGTTTCCACTTTTGACTTGTTATTTATATGTATATATATATATATATATATATATATATAATGTATATAACTTAACTAAAATAAATTACTATGTAACAAAGGTAAATTAGGTTTTTCCTCGCAACCGTTTTCCGTAATTTTCCCCGTTCATGTCATCGTGGTAATCGCCCGTCTTCGGTCCCGATTTAAAAATAAGCAAGCAATTCGGAATGAATCCCATATCTCCACCAGCGTGAACAATGATTAACCTATTTCCTTTAGAAATTGGATCCAGACGATGTTCGATCACTCCAACACTTGGAAGTTGTATGTGCAACGTAAACGTAAGTTTTTTTTTTAGAATTGTATACCTGAACAGGATAATTTGGCCTATCGCGCTAACGCACTCAGGAACACTTAGGAGGATGGACATGGAATTGAAATAAAATGCCTATGAACAGCTACCTTAAATTTTTGTATATCATAAGTGGAGGAAAACAGGAACTAGGGCGCTCATTCCACAGTTTAAAAGCCTTGTAGAAGAATGTGGATTGCGGCCGTTTGGTACGAGAAGTAGAGATTTGTACTGCATACTGATCATGTAAATGAGGGAAACGAGTATACCTAGCAAAGGTAGCCCGAGATGGTATCAAAGAATGTAATTCAGCAGCGCAATAGGCATTTAATAATACAAAGAAAGAACTGAAACGATTCTTCTATGCTCAAGAGACCGTATGTCAGAAGCTAAGGGCGGGTCACTTATAAGTCTAATCGCTCTCTTCTGAATACGATCAACGATATCGAGGGCGTATTGGGGAGCACCAACCCATTAAGTGAGAATTATATGCTAGACAATGTCGAATTTGGGCCTTATACGGGAGAAAGAGTTGTCGGGAGGTAAAGTACTGGTTAGATCTGTATAAAAGCCTATTTTACGAGCAGCTGTTTTGGTAGCTGACAGAAGATGGTCAACCCATGATAGATTTGAAGAGACAGTCATTCCCAACAGAATAATAGAGTCTGAAAACTTAAGATCTGAGCCATTCATACTTACAACAGGAAATGATTGATCTTTTTTGATCGACACAAAGCAACACTGAGTTTTGTTAGCATTAAAACTAGATTATTGCTTCCTCACTCGACAATACATTGAATATCTTTGTTGATTGAATTTGCCATTTCAGCTTTAATGTCTTGAGACATAGAAGGTAGATTACCAGTATGAGTAGACTGAGATAAACTACAATGAAGAGTGTTGTCCTCAGCAAAGCAATGAATCGGATTAGTTGTTAAAGAAATACGATCATTTAAATATAAATGGAAAAGTGTAGGCGCTATAACTGATCCCTGTGGCACATCCGCGTTAACGCTAACTTCTTTAGAAAAACAGCCATCAACTGCGACACATATTCGTCTTTTATCAAAGAAACTAGAAACCCAGTTGATGAGCGTATCATTTAACCCAAACGAGGTGAGTTTGGCAAGTAAACACCTATGTCAAGTTTGGTCAAATAACTTTGAGATATCTAAAGCGACTACAACTGTTTCACCGGATTATTTTAATGCAAGGAACGAGAGCAATTGCTGATTGATGGCTTTTTCCAAAATTTTAGACAAAATTGGAAGTGATGGCAATTGGTCGGTAGTTCGAGGGATCGGTCTTATCACCGTTTTTGGGAATGGGTTGAAACATTTGCCAACTTCCATGATGAAGGAAATTCCACAGAAGGCATAGAGATCGAATAGAGCTTAGATGGGAGTGGTACAAGTTCGGGGCAAAAGCATTGGCTTTGTATACAGAATTAGCAACTACAAATCGGTCAAAAGATGTCAAGGGGGAAAATGAAGATGTACCAAAGTTTTTACTACCAAAATTTACGACTGCTCAAAAGAGATGTAGCTACTTCAGTGCATTTTCGTTGTTCAAACAATTTTGTATCTTTAGTGATAACACTTTTGCAGATATTTCTAGCAACAACGTATTCTCTCGACCGTTTTATTACATTTCCATTTAATATAAGATTTATTTTTCAAAGATATTGCATCAGAACAAGCCTTTTTGAATCAGGGTTGGGAACGTGAATGACCTATATGATTCTGTTTTTTGGGAATGTATAATTCCATGCCCATGAGGATAACTTCAGATACTGAAAGAGCAATGACCGAATAAGAGGACGACTTAAAACAAAATCACGCCATGGAAAGATTGCAAAGAAGTATCGTAAATCACTCCATCTAGCTGACTTAAAACACCACAGGGTCTATTAGTGTTGCGAACTACAGCAGAATTAGGGGCAGTAGAAATTATTTCTACTATACAATGGTCAGATAGACCTAGAGGGGAAAGCACAGAGGTTTTATCAACAAGTGGGTTTGATGTAAGAAAGAGATCTAGAAGGTGTGGAGTATGGATAGGGTTATCAGGGATTCTCATGGGTTCAGAAATCATTTGTGTGAGATCACAAGCAATAGCAAATGTTTCTGCACTATGACCAGCTGGATTAGTAGTAGATAAAAAGCCAATTAGAGTTATGAACATTAAAATATCCTACAATTGCGATATCGAAGAAATCTTTAAAAAATGTTTAAACCAAATCACGTCAAAATGTTTATTTTCCAAGGAAGTAATCCTCTTGCAAGCAACTCTGTCCTTGATATAGGCACATACGCCTCCTTTATATCAAAAGTTAGAGTGACGGTTGTATTGGGGATATTGCAAGTCGGGTGAATCGGAGCTCTCAGAGGAGACTTGTATTTCAGATAGAAACAAAGTGTCAGGTTGTAATTGTTCAAGATGTTGGTGAACAGCATTAAGATTAGACCTGATGTCGTGGATGTTGCAATAGTGGATCAGAAAGTTAACACTTTCGATGACCGAGATCACTTGGGCCTTGCCCTCCAGGAGATCCGAATGGGGCAGGATTTTACGTCCAGTATTTATTACCCTAGAAACCATAGCCATCTTTTTTGTAACTTTTAATTTTGGACTTTCAATCCGATAGGAAGACAGCGAGTGCGAGAAGGAAGAATAAGGATGAGAATAAATTAAGGATGAAGAAAAGGTGACTGGTAGCCCTTGCCGAGCTCAGAAAATCGCAGACTCAATATTAAGGAGGCCATGGTAAGCGTTGTGGTACCTCCCCGGCTGTTATGGGGTACATATGCCTCCCACCTATTAAGTTTCATCCAAGTACACGATTCTGCCCTTATCTCTAAAATGTTTCAACTTTTGTAAATAATTTACCAGTAATGCTCGTATATCATTGTTTTTTACAAGAATTTTCCTGTTTTCCTGTTTTCCACTTTTTGTTGGAGATTATCAATTGTAGGTCAGCAGCTATCGGTATTATGAAAATTGTAGACAACATTCCGTATGTGGTTTATTTCATTATCTGGTCCCTTCCCTTATTTTCCGCAGTCGTTACCTTTGCTTCTTTCAAAATCCTTACTGATATTCCAGAACAATTATAAACACGTTGCTTTTCTTGTTTTGGACCATTTAGGAATAGTGATGCAAGATTATTAAAATTATTGTACATTACTTCGCGTGCTTGCCTGTGCACTGTGTTTCCACCATGTAAAGTTGGCATTTTCACAGTTATACTTTAGAATATTCACAGTTACACTGTAATCAGTGGAAAATCAGATATCTTAACAGTAACTGAACGTAGTTAAAACAAAACTGACGGAAATTATTCCATTTTATATACTATATTCTACGTACATTAGTACTCTTGTTAATGATAAGGTCTTTTGTAGAGATCGAAATGTAATCAAATTGTGCATAGAACATATTTGCTTGCTTCATAATCAAATTGAATTACTTACTATTATTATTAATATTATTAACATGAATAATTAATTAACATACTTACATCTGTAACAAACTTTTCATGTCATGTTGAAATTTGCAATAATGTAGGAAACTTCGTCCATTTTCGTGTAAATAACATACCTTAGTGGCTGAAAACATGCATTAAAATTATTTTAATTTCGTACGCATATCGTTCCAGTTTCAGACACGTCATGCGCAATGATTTAATTGGCATAGTTTTTGGTACATTATTGAAAGCGGGAAGAGCGCCCATTTTCTTTTAAAAATTTTGAAAAGTGTCGTATAATTTTTACGGTAAGAGCTATTTTAACCTATTTTACATTGTTTGACATGTTTACCTTTTTAGGTACTTTCCTTTTTATGTATTTTCATTGTACTATTAAGTTTACCGTTATTTGTACGCTATACGTTTCAATTGATCGAGGATGACGCAGTAAAAGTTTGTTGCTATGCAGAAGAATTATAAATGGATGGTACCTTAACCCGTTTAAATCAACCAAGTTTGGCTCCTTTCTAAAGAAATTTACATATTTTGGACCAACAAGTATCAAAACCCTGTTTTATTTCCATTTCAACCAAATTTGAAAATGTGATTCAGCAGATTTAGTTATCAGTAACCGTATAACAGTGACAACAAAAATGTAAAAGTACTGCAGGTATTTCCTTTCTAAGCATTAATTGATAATTATAATTTTTAATTTAATCCAAGTTTACTAACATTTAATGGAATAAATTAACAACAATGCAAACGTCTAAACAGAAATAAAACTCGAACAAACTAAACGGAGTCACTTGCTTCTACTGCATAGAAACGTAAATAATGCGTCAAACGTTAAACACATTTTAAAATACTCTATGAGGGTTATTTACAAGAGTACTATTGATGTTTAAAGTGTTATACTGCACATCCTATTTTTATTCTGTTTTATGCAATAAAAAATATCTGCAAGACTATAAACAGATCACTGTCGTTCTGATCACTGTAGAAGTTGTGATATTAAACCAACGATCTTCATCGAGTGAACGTTGTGATCAAACAGTAGTTAGTTGTTGCATAGCGTGGATTATAGTTATGGAGCCGTTGAGATCACGAAATCGTTGTAATTATGTAAGAAAAAATAAACTCTTTATTAATCCTAAAGCCCAAGGTGTTATGCTCTGAGCCTTTCACATACGGGCCACGCCCACTACCATTTTCTGGCTTCTGATTGTTCATTATTTCTCTCGAGTTCTTGTTGGAGGCCTAGGACTAGCAAGCACATACTGAGCGGTCGTGGTAATCCCCCTCGTACTATTTGAAACTCTGGTGGCGCAGGCGCCATCTAGTGGTATATTTTAATTATATATAATTAACGATCAGCTATTTTAATTCAAACAGCAAGGATATTTTCTTCGCTGTAAAAATTCCAAACATTTCCACTAGTTTTTTAAATAAACGACTAGATAGTGACACTAAAAGGTACTAAATACAGGAAACTTCCACTACTTTTCAAAATGTAGCTAATGATAAGCCAATTACAGAAAACATTAACAAGATGGCACCCGCAAACAATCAGACAATCAACCGGAATACAAAGACTTAAGTCTCCAGTTACATCGTTTCGAACAGAAGGAGGAATGGGTTTACCACGAACACTCAACCAAAATACGAAATTGGGATACGAAGTGAATACCACCTGTGGTTTGGAAAAAGGGCCAATCAGAAATCGTAACATTAATTCATTTGAGTACGATTAATACTTTTTGTACAAATTTGTATTTAAAATAAATGTCATAACGGTATTGAATGTGCATCCGGCCATTTTAAAACGATGATCTGGCGCGCACATAATAAATTTGATTCCACTCAAACCTATTTAGTATTACCACGTTCCGTAAATTTATTAATTTCACTGTCCATCAAATATGGCAAAACTTTTGTTGGTGTCAACCAATTAATCAGGTTCATTAGCGTTATTTGCTTTTAAAATTAGTTACTATACTATGCTTATTTAGTGCAGTATGGGCAGCAAGCATCAGATTTTGTCTTCTGCGCCTAATAACGGAAACCCCCTGGCGCATTTAGACTATTGTTACAAAGTATATCTACTGATGAAAATAAATATCAAAACCATTCGTAAATATAAAAAGAAAACTATATAGAATAAAAAATAAGTCACTTCATTTGTCTTTAAAGTTCTTTAAAGCATAATTCAAGGCTTAGTCTGGTTGGTGTGGATACTTAGGGTAATAGTATAGCACGTGTTTCCCCTATGGTACACTTGGAAGCACTGTGCAATTTTATTCTGACTTGAGGTATAGTTTTTCCGATTCAAGCAATAGTGGTTCAATTACACACTGTGCCTAAAATTTGGAAATGCCAGTTTTTGTGTAAAACTTCATTATCCCCTGCCAATCCATTTTGACCACTCCACACACTGCTAGTTTCTTGAAATCGTTCTTGATCAGACGTGCTATAAATAAATTTTAACAATTCTTCGTCAGAAAACTTCTGGAGGCCTACATTTACTGACGCCAGATAGCCCTGGAGTTGAATTAACATACATCTCCCCTAAATACACTATAAACATCACGAACGCGGAACCACGAGTTAATTTTACTTTTGTAACACCTTATCGACGTGCCCATAAGGCACTTACTTCACTTGCTGAATTACACACTAAGATACAACCCTAACGCCAACATGCGTGAGGCGTAGGCATTACTATGGAGCGCTCAACGCCAACACAGTGTCAGGATGAGCATCAAAGGTATTAATCATTTTTATTTTCATACCCATTAATGTAAACATATTTTTTTCAATTAAATTTATTTGATTAAACGATTTCGTTAGTAGTTTAATTTTGATACCTATTTGTGTGCTTGTTCTAGCTAATCACTCCCTTCAGCTATCCTTTGTGTAGGACTTTTTGTTTACTCTGAGTTGTTGGTATTTTTTTATGTACTATCGTAGGGTTTCAGACAACAGCCACGTAGATGTAGAATAAATTGCGGTAGTGGTCACAGAGGCCGTACTAAAAAAAATGTAGCACTTTTAATCATGTTATAGATCATAATGGTCGTTGAAATTTTGATTTTGATTGCAATAGCTACTATATTAAAAACAAGCGTTGGTAGCCGTTGTGATAGAAAGCGGTTAACGGTTATTGTAACGGTAACCGTAGTTTTACAAAGCAGTTGTAGTGATTGAGGTAACTTGCGAATTAAATTAAAAAAAATCTTACACGGTTAGTCCAAATCTGTAATAACCCTTATGACTGTAATTATGACAGTTGCCATCATGCTATAAAGTTATGATAACCGGTAGTGCCAAGCGTCAGTCATAAGTATTTATGAAGCCTCGATAGTAATTTTTGATTACAAGAGATCTTTTATAAGCGTTTCGTTTACCCCAATACGTCATATACAGAAGATAAATATTTAAAACGCAAACGTCGCCTCTAACATCAAGCGTGATAGAATATTTTCATCACTATCGTACCCATTAATATTGTAATCATTAACGGATTTTTGTAAAATTACACAATTTCAACACATTTACACATTGCTTTTATACAAATAATAAGCACAAAAAAATCTCTACCTATTCATAATGTGTATGGTCGCTAAAGTTAAAACAACCACATGGCGAATGTCTCTGAGGGGATGGATGTTGCGGTTACTCAGTTCTGTGAGCGCATGGGTACGTTCTATCTAAGCACAAAGTAGATTAATAATAGATGTCAATATTGTACGCTCGTTGGTTACGGTCTATGATTACCATATCTCTTGTGGTAAAAAACCAATAACGGGATGTAATTATATCGATATTACGTAACCGTTGCGATTGTAATTACCATGTAATTGACAAACCACTGGTTACGGTGGTCGCTGCAATCACCGTGCAAGTAGTAATTACTGCGAACGTTACGATTAGCGTTGGGGAATCGGAGAGTTCATGGACGTTGTGAGATGGGAATGGTGTTGTGATCACGGTGACAAAATCATTAACCGTTCTGATTATGTTACCATTACGTAACTATTGCGATTAAAATTACCATTTAATTGACAAACTAATAGTAGCGGTATTCCTTGCAATGATCGTACAAGTAGTAATTATTACGAACGTTCTAATCACCGTTAAGAAATGTGACGTTGTTTATGGATGGATATTGATTTACGTAGTTCTGTGATTCTGTGATTGCAATTACCACCTAATGGATAAACCATGCTAACGGTGGTTGTAGCAATCATCATATGAGTTACAATTCTGTCAATTGGTATAATAAACGCTAGGAAATGAAAAATTTCATGATCGTTGCGACATTATTTATGGATGTATGTTGATTACGGAGTTCTGTGAGCTTGATGGTTACAATCTACGACTATCACCGCTCTTGGGTTACGTAAAGTGCATTAACCGTTGTAATTATCTTAAGATTTCAATTACCATCTGAATGCCAACCCGATGGTAACCGTGATTGTTGCAATCACCGCAATTTTGATTACAATCTATGATTACCGTAATTTTTGGGGTGAAGACAGATAGTAGATGTTGTGATTACGGTGACACAAAACCAATAACCGGAGTCATTATTATTATTACATAACCGTTGTGTTTGCTCTTACCGATCGAGGTAGGCGTTGCAATCACCGTACAAGTAGTAATTACGGGAATGATCAGCGTTAAGCAATGGGAGAGATTATGGCCCCTGGTGTGATCAAAGTGGTCGTTGCAATCATTACTCCAGTAGTAATTACTGCGAATGCAATATCAGCATTAAGACAGGGCAAAGGACAATCGATACATCACAAGATGTATTATTATTGTTGCAATCACCGCAATGGTGATTACAATCTATGATTACCGTAACTCTTGGGGTGAAGACAGATAGTAGATGTTGTGATTACGGTGACACAAAACCAAGAACCGTTGTGATTATAAGTCATTATTACTATTACATACCCGTTGTGATTGCTCTTACCGATCGAGGTAGACGTTACAATCATTACTCCAGTAGTAATTACTGCGATTGCAATATCAGAATTAAGGCAGGGCAAAGGAAAATCGACGTTGTGACGTATTATTTAGAACGTTACAGATACATCTAACCTGTATATAAAGCGTAGCAGTAACTAATTTCAAATGCAATAAGGCAGAGCTGTGCACTACGTTTATTCACATTATCTGTGATCGCCTCATATTCTATTTTCTCGACGTAGGTATCTATTGAGTACTCTAAGCTATGTAAAAATTAAGATTTTTGGTTATATGCAATAAATAGACAATGTTTACATGTTTTCAACGATATATAAATGTTTATCTAGCTTTAATTTTAACAACATTTTAGTCTTGTGAAATAATAGCACAACTTTATGTAATATAAGAGAAAAGTTTATGTGGTTTGTTGTAAAAGTAAAGTTTTGAGTAATTAAATAACTTAGTCTAAATGAAATAGCGTCACCTCCTATACACTAGGCCTTTCCCAAAAGTCATTCCGAAAACAAATAATTATTACAACTTTTCCCTATATATTAAAATAGTGACCTTCATTTTACCTCTTTTTTTTCTTTTGTGTATTTTGGCACATTTACGTTTTTCGCGTGTATAGAAAAGCATGGAGACTAAACGTCTTTTCCTGTCAAAAATGAATTTCAGTATATATGGATTCGAATACATAAATAGTAATTTGTTTATTTTTATTTTTTGATGGATGATGTTTTAAGGATTAAATTCGTAATTATAATGGAAAGTTTGGGAACGTAAAACCCAACTTTAAATTAACCCAATGTAACATTTGAATTCGAATTGATTTTGGATGTAACCGATACACGCATTAAGTACAATCGTTTAACTTGTAGGGCTTTAATTGATCTGTAAGTGAGATTCAATAATAGCTATAAAAAATATCTTTACTTTTTGGGGAATTAAACCAACTTCTAGCTAAGTTTTACTCTATTTGTACTTTTATCGTTTTAATCAAAGTTTGGCTTTTTATGATACATTAAAAGATACAAATGTTGACTTCAATTAAAGAAAATAAATTTTATATTAAGTCTACTGGAATTCTTTTCAAGAAATTTACAGTGTAAATTACCAGACGAATTGGAATAGTACATTAAAGTATAAATGGATAAAAAGATCTTGAAAACACGCGCGATTTTTCAATGTTTTAAAGACCAGTTATCCACGAATACTTGACGCTATTTTTTTTTATTGGTGCACCTTGAAATCATAAATACTAGTATTATTACTACAAAAAATGGAAATAAGAACTAATAATGTAAAATATGTAAATAAATATATCTAGCAAAACTAACTGTACAGTGTGTCCCATTTTCAATGATATTTTGGGGCATCTCACTTACCAGTAAAGATACAGAGTTGCGGTTTTCACAATACCGTGCAACTTTTTTGTGAAAACGTTGGTATAAACAAAACTTTCAGGGCGAAATTGAAAATATTGCATTTTGGGACCCCCTTGTATCTCCGTTATCCTTTAATATATGGTAAAGGCAAAAATTGGTTCTTATACAGTTTTTACGTAGAATCCAGTGGCGTAGTCGTATTTTTGCTGTAAGGTGTCAATTTTTAGCTATAAATAAAACTTATGGTTTTTTAATGGAACACCCTGTATATTTTTCTTCCGTTTGATTGGAAATTTTGTAAGCTTTACAAAACTATGTAATACATGATGTGTATTTTAAACAATAAACCTAAAATCTATGATTTCACAAAATCATAACATTAATAACATTAGACGGACACGTATTTGTGGGTTTAAACTTTGTAGTTGTTGATTCGCATATAATAATAAACCATTAAAACCTTTTTATCTTTTTTATCCCCGTTATATCAGCTGTGAGAAAGGCGGTCCGTGCAATGTGAGTGTCACTCCAGGACAGCTTTTGTTGACCTAATGCAGTCTTATGAGCTGGTATGGAGGAGGCTCTAGTATTATTAGAATGCTATTTTTAACTTTAAGTTTCCGCACCATTATAATAATGACTGAAATCTACACCTACGTTTTAAAAATAAATCAGCAGATGGAGCCATACAGACAGACAAACGGGGGGCCAGACAAGGGGTGAAGACCTAAGAACAAGTTCCTATTGTCTTACAAGCTAGTGTTAGGAATACAATTTCAAATTTCCCAACGAGTACAGGGACCTGTATGTATGTACTACTAGGTGGAGCCACCTCTATTACAGAAAGCATTCATTAATCCATACACGACTAAGTGGCTCCACAAACAAATTCAAATTTCGCGACAAGGGGCCACAGCAAAGGGCGCAGACCCTAACACAAGTTCCTATACTTGACTTACGAGACAAAGGCCTCTTATTAGAATACAAATTCAAATCAGAGGCTCAGACCCGAGAGCACGTTCCTATACCTGTCTTACAAGCTAGCATTAGAACCCCTTATTAGGATACAAAAAATTCACAAGGTTAACTCTAAGGCCGACCCCAGGCCAACTCCAAGACCGGGCTTGAGATCAACCTCCAGGTCAAAAATACGTCCGCCCACGTGGGCGACCTTGGGAATTGACAAGGTCAAAAAGTGAAAGTTAAGGTGCCCCAGTGGGCGGGGCTTGTGACCTACTTATACCTACTTATGTATATGTATATGTAGGCTGGAAGGTAAAAAGGTATAGGTTAAATCTAATAAATTTATGAAACTATTGTCTTTTACTTTTCAGTTAATCGAATTGACGGGAAAGTTTTACGGATTGGTTGACTCAATTTTTTTATACAGTTTTAATTTTTAAAGAACTGAAGGGAATTATAAAAAAAACACTGCAAATTGAATCGATACTACCACATCAAAAAATCGTTTTTTTTTTGTAAATAACTCAAAAACAATTAACTTTACAAAAAATTACAAGAATGCTTTTCGATCAGAAATTTGATTTTCTATCTAATATCAATTTCAAAAAAATCGAGTTTTTTGGAAATATTTTGAAAATGATAACGTTTTCAAAAAAATTGCACTTTTTGTGGGAAATTTTATTTCCTATCTAATGGTATTTTGCCTTTTTGAATACGTTAAGTAGTTCCGGACATATTTAAGAAAAACCGATTTTTTTAAGTGACTGTTTTTTGCTAATATTTGTAAACCGTTTGTTGTACAGAAAAATTATAAGACCCAAAAATACTCACCATTATATTATTAATCACATATTAAAAGGAAAAAATCTAGAAAAACAAAAATTTGCAAAAGGAGAATTTACCCCCAAACCTTCCCCTTTCCCCATACCCCCAAAACAGTCGTTTTGGGTAGTTGATATCTACATGTGTGCCAAATTTTAAGTTGATATGTTAAGTCCTCCGAAAGTTATGGAGTACACACACCCACACCACCACACGCCCACCCCTCACGCCCCGCGCACACACTCACACACACTCACGCACACACTCACGCACACACCCACACACACACACACACACACACACACACACACACACACACACACACACACACACCACGCTCGTGCACACACTCGCGCACACGCTCGTGCACACACTCGCGCACCCACTCGCGCACACACTCGCGCACACACTCGCGCAAGCACTCGCGCAAGCACTCGCGCAAGCACTCGCGCACACACTCGCGCACACACTTGCGCACACACCCGCGCACACGCGCGAACACTCGCGCAAACACTCGCACAAACACTCGCGCACACACTCGCGCACACACTCGCGCACACACTGGTGCACACACTCGCGCACACACTCACGCACTCACACACGTACTCACACACGCACACGCGCGTACACGCATACACGCGCACGTTACACGCACACGCGCACACCCACCCACACACGCACGCACACGCGCACACGTACACACACAAATACAATGTTTTGCTCAAATTTGGTTTTTGGACGTTTTCGAACATCTTAAAGCGATTGAGCAAATAAAATTTTTTAGCGATACAGTAGTTCCCATCCGTTGGATGTGGAAGTAATAAAACTAAATTGCAACGCTCAAACGGCAAGGATAAGACATTCCTTACTAAGTAATGTCTTTACATTTACTTAAATACATCTTGAGATGTATTTAAGTAAACGGGGAAAATGAATACGTGAATATCATCATCATGTAATCAAGATTCGAACTCTAGGCTTTGATTATTATATGCGTAATATGGCATATTAATATTCGATTTATTATCTCCAAATTTTATATTAAAAATATAAAGATAAAAATATTAATATTATCTGAAAAGTATATTTTGAAAGTTTGTGAGTTGTTTAATATAAAACAAAACAAAAGTAACTTCGCAAAGAGGAAATTTACGTCATTCTTGATGTCTTAGTTTAGGACTTTTGAAAGAGAAAAAAGTATCAGTAATGCGAGATAACCTTTAAATTATTTTTCTTTTTCAGATGAAAAAGAAGTTTCGAATTACAATGGTAATTAGCTGAAGTGCAGCAATGAATGTAACAGAGTTTGTGGACACGAACGAGTACTGGAATATAAAAAAATGTGTGGAAGAGATTGTAGATCTAACGTCTTGCCCCGTAAACGCTACAAATCTTGTATTAATGTGCGACAGTGTAGGTGAAAGGTTATACGAGTTTTATTGTCAGTTAAATAAATCAAGTGATAAGACGTTCTTGTGTGCCGAATGTAACGACGACGCTAACGGTAACAGTTCGGAAAATATTAGAGTCGATTTATTTGGTGTCGAAAATGTAAGCGAGTTTGTGTTTACAACGGCTTGGATCGGTAGTAGTTATAAGTGTAGATATTTTAGCGGTGGTGGCGAGGATTATTGGACTTGTATTACAACCAATTTTAGTTCCAATTACGTTTCAGTCAATGGCACCAATGGAAGCCTTTTTTGGGACGCAACTAAATACGATTGGAGTTTTCTGTTTGTGGTTGTTTTTATTATAGCTGGTGGTCTGGGAAATATCCTAGTTTGTTTAGCCGTTCTATTAGACCGAAGATTACAGAATGTTACAAACTACTTTTTATTGTCACTCGCAATCGCCGACTTATTAGTCAGCCTCTTTGTTATGCCTCTTGGCGCCATTCCTGGATTTTTAGGTAAGACTTTTATATTCAATCATAATATCACCCTTTCGGTCAATAAGCTAAAGAAAAATAACGTTTAGTTAAATTGTGCAAAATAAGCTTAGGAAAGTTTCGAAAAGCTTTCGAAAGGGGATTCTGAAATAAATGCGACGCCTTAAATTACCCACTACGAGAACCAGGACAAATTGGTACAATTTGAAAGGTGTTAACGGAAAGCAATAAAGAAACTAAATAATCGCGATAAATTATTTAATGATGTTATCTCGTTATAAATAATGCCGGTAAAAACGTACACTACGCATTACTGAGATAAAATCTGGAAAGTTAAGAGGGTTGAATTACAATAAATGAAACTTGTCCTTTTATAATGTAAGGAACTTTTACCTTGGAATAAACATCAACGTCATGATACAAACAAAAATTGTTCGTCTGTAAAATTGTTATGTATATACATTTTTATTACATACTTACGTATGCGCCATAGGCCTACTCGCCGGGAAACATTTTTTTTTGCTTCAAACAAAATTCGTTTTTTCTGTTTACATTTACTTTGTGCATATCTCCCTTTCTCTAGAGATTTAGCCTACAGAAACATAAAATATCTCTGCTTAAAGTAGGATGTTTACTTATTACGATATTTTGCCTAATATATAACGAATAGTGTAATTTCAATGTAATAAGAGTATCATAAATTTTTTTAACTAAAAAGCATTCAATATTTCTGAAATCGATCTGTATGTGTAAATAAATTCAGAAAGCCGAGTTCATTCAGTTAACGTTTTCAAAGTTTTCTGTTTATGTATATTTATTTTAGTCAATGAAATGAATGTCATTCTCGGTTCATTTTTCCCTGTTCCAATATGTTTCATGACGTGAATGCTACAATCGCATTTAATAAAATAAATATGGCGCTTAGGTGTTCGTCGTCCTTTACACATTAGCTCATACTTATAACAAATATTTATTTTATTGATCTAGGATCTTTTATCCACTACTTCACGAATAACTTATTATTCTTGAAGCGCAGCACTTTTTCTACGAAGTACACATCAGGATCGTCAGGATACTTTGCTTTTTATAATTCGTTTTTGTAAAACCCTCCCAATACAGATGTTTTTTTCATGCCTTCCATGTACGTGGTGAAGCTAAAAATGCAAACTTTTACAATCTTAACACGTTAACTGTCGCAATGTAAACTCAAAAAAGTTAATCCTGGGGACAAGTTATTAAAGTTTTTTTAAATTTTTTGTCTGTATTTTAAATTGAGAAGCTCGTATGCATCTCGCGGCCCTCACGGACATTTTTGTTTAAGTGGCCACTGTGATGCATACGTGATTCTCAATAAATCGAGAATATTCCTGTCGTAACTCGTAGGTATATTTTGCACGTTATAAACAGAAGACGACACGCGACATGTCATTATATTATTAGTTATCGGCAAGTAAAGTAGCAAATGTTTTTTTGTTGTTTTATCAAGTCGTATGAGAAGAAGGGCCAGGGGCAATTGCAAAGATTTGTGGAAACATTTTTGTCAGATGAAAATAGTGATGATAGTGTAAGCGATAAAGACTAAGTAGATGAACAAACCAGTGATTCTTCATCAAGTGGGAATGTTCCTTAACGCAAACAGCCTAAAGTAATTTAGCATTTACCTGCAACGACACCCTTCAACGTCACGTGAGGTCAATCCAAGAAGTATAGAAGATACCATTGAAAATGTAATTTCTCAGTACCAACTGCCAGAATACGAGAGTTCTTCGTGTTCAAATGAGGGCGATCCTGCAGATGACAATAATTTACCTTTGATTTGGAGAAATGTAGATGGCCAATGTTTAAAAAATATTACGTTCAGTTTGCCAAAGTCAGGTATAAAAGTGGAGTTTTTTTGAAATGTATCACAAAAAACCTCTTGATTTCTTTCGACTATTTATGAACGACGATACTGTCGAGTTGATTGTGATGGAGACTAATCGATATGCACACCAAAAGTGAATGCAGGTGACATCCGTCCGAAAGCGAGAATTTCAAAGTGGGTAGATACTAATGCACAAGGAATGAAGACATTCCTGGCCCTGATTTTGTGGATGTGTTTAAAAAAATTGCCAAAGGTTTGTTCGTATTGGTCCAAAAATCCCTTATACGATAATAAAATAAAATCCCTTATGTTGCGTAATCGTTTCGGGTCATTGCTTAAGCATATACATTTTAGTGATCATGAGAGTCTTGAAGATCCAACAAGAATGTATAAATTATCGCTCATTTTGCAGAAGCTGATACCAAATTTTCAAAAAGTGATAATTCCAGAGGAAGAAATCTGTATAGACGAAACTTTAGTACCGTTTAGGGGACGATTACCGTTCAGATAATATATAAAAAATAAGTGACATAAGTTCGGGGTAAAATTATACAAAGTTTGCTTGAATGGAGGTTATACTTATGACATTCAAATATATTGCGGAAATGACAAGGTCGAAAATAAATCGGTTCCAGATTCTGTTGTGTTCCGTTTAGCCAAGAATTTATTATGTGTACTATACAGGGTGATTCATAAGTAATGGGTCAAATTGTAACTACACGTTCAGAAGGTAAAAATAATAATATTTTGCTTAACAACCATGGGTCTAAGTCTGCTCCTTACAGGATGTTAAAGTGAAAAAATAAAACAGATTATTGTTAATAGATCAGCTATTTTTCTAGATTATGACTTGAAAATTGGGTATGAAGTAGTTTTAGTAAGGGCAAACAAGAATATGCGAGAGGATTTGAGTTAACTGACCCCCTCTGGTTGTACTTTACACTTACCTAACCGTAATTGGTAATTGATAATATTAAAATGAAATGATACAAAAATTAAAGTGATAAAAAACACTTATTTTTATAAAATATTATACGATAGTTAATAAAAAGAAAGACAACATTAAAGCAAACTTGAACTAGAACCACTTACGAGCACTCTTTACTTCAAACCTACATCATAATATTAAAGTTTTGTGAAGTTAAGTTTATTAATTAAATTTAAGCTTAATAACTACCTACTGCAAACTGTTTTCAGCATGGCCACCACCAGCACTTATACACGCATTTAACCGTTTAGTTAAGGATTGTCCGACCTTAAAAAATGTGGCACGAATATTTCGTACAGAATTGGCTGCATCTTGAATTCTATTCCATAACTCGTCTCGTGTATTTATAAGTTCAGCATAAACCATTGATTTCATGTAATCCCACACATGAAAATCAATTGGTTTAAAATCTGGACTGCGTGGTGGCCAGTAATATTCACTACCACGTCCAATCCAACGGTGAGGGAATGTTGTATTCAGATGATAGCGCACAGCAAGTGGAAAATGTGGAGGAGCACCGTCTTGCATGAACCACATCTTTCTTCTTAGTTGTAACGGAAGATCTCCTAAATAATGACTAAGTCATTATTTAAAAAATTTAAATATGACTCTACATTTAAATTAGGAGGTAATTCAACTGGGCCCAGTAATGTATTGCCTAGTAGACCACACGACACATTTATCTTAAACTCGTGATGGAAATGTCTATCTTTTTTTAAACGAGAGTTTTCACTTCCCCAGGTATGACTATTTCGCCAATTAAAAACTCCGCGTCTGGTGAACGTTGCTTCATCCGTGAAAAGAATGGTATTCAGAAATGTTGAATTATTATTCAATTTCCCCTTTAGCCATTGACAAAATTCAACTCTGGAACGATAATCTGTTGGAAGTAAATTTTGCACAGGCGTAAAATGATAGGGATATAAATTCTAATCAAGGACGGTTGGTTTATTCCAGTAGTTGTAGATAATCGGCGAGTGCTTATTTCAGGATTTTCCGCAACCCTTACCAAAATTTCCACTTCTTGCTGCGGGGTAATAATTTTGGGACGTCCTGTATGATATTGTGGGCGAAATGAACCTGTTTCACCCAATCGATTATAAAGATTTTGAAATATCTTACAGTTTGGCTGTCTTCTGTTAGGGTACATTTCACGATATTTTCTGATTGCTGCATGTCCAGAAAAACTTTCTCTTGCGTAAACCCAAATCGTGTCTCTCATTTCTTCGTTTCAAAAGTGATTATGTCTTGGAGTTTTTACTTCTGTTAGAACAAGAATTAATCATTATTATAAGTTTTTGTTATGAACGAATAAGTTCACAGATAAATATGTAATTAAAAATTATTAATAATTTTTAATAAGTTTACCCAACAATAAAATGTTTCAATCTGTTCCATAAACGTCAAAATTTTACTAAACACTTTGTTTTTGTCAACATTCCATGGCATGCATTTGTCCTAATAAATGAATGCAATGTATTATGTATCCATTACTAAAATTTATTATGAGCTTCCATTTATACTTAAATAGGAGAACTTTTACGTTCATTATTGGTTTTCTCAATAACTCATGTTACATAAAAATAAATAAATGTTGTTTTATTACTTTATAATTTTTGTGTCATTTATTTCTAATAGCAACATCACATAAATACACTTTATTTTAAAACAAAATTAATTTTTTCGATGTCCAATGTTACGAAGCATTCCATACACTATTTTTTTACATTCAGTCGTCATCAATTACGATAGCCATTAAGCTTAAATTTAATTAATAAACTTAACTTCACAAAACTTTAAGATTATGATGTAGGTTTCAGGTAAAAGAGTTCTCGTAAGTGGTTCTAGTTCAAGTTTGTTCTAATGTTGTCTCTTTTTATTATCTATCGTATAATATTTTATAAAAATAAGTGTGTTTTATTACTTTAACTTTTGTATCATTTCATTTTAATATTATTATCAATTACGGTTAGGTAAATGTAAAGTACAACCAGGGGAGCCATACGGTGAATTACTAAAACTTAAATATCTCGTAAACGGTTAATATTTTGAGGATCAACAAAGAATACCTTTTTTATACCGAAATGATGAAGCTAGCCAAATTAAATACGTAAGTTATAAATTAATGAGTGACAAAAAAATTGTAGCTGAATTCATCTATTCAATATGGCGTATGTGGCGACATCTACAAGGTTAAGTCAAATCCTCTCACGTATTCTTGTTTGTCCTTACTAAAACTACTTCATACCTAATTTTCAAGTCATTATCTAGAAAAATAGCTGAGCTATTAACAATAATCTATTTTATTTTTTTCACTTTAACATCCTGTATCTCACTAAGGAACAGACTTAGACCCATGGTTGTTAAGCAAAATATTATTATGTTTGACTTTTGAACGTGTAGTTACAATTTGGCCCATTACTTATGAATCACCCTGTATATACAAATAACTATTATATGAGTGTAACTTTAGCGCATAGTTTGTTAGACAGAAATACAAATTTAGTTGGAACATTGAGGCAAAAAAAAACTGAATCCGAACGAAGTGACTGGTACTAAATTAAAAAAAGGAAAGATTGTTGGAGGGGAGAGCAATACAGGAGTGATAGTGACAAAGTGGCAGGACAAGCGTGATCTCATGTGGAGTACAAGGCATACTGCCGAAATGGTAGACGTCAAGCAGAGAAGAGGAGTAGTTCAAAGACCATATTCAATCGTCGATTATCCTAAGTATATAGGATTTATAGATATATAGATAAAAACATATTCGACACCATAGCGCAAATTAGTGAAGTGGTATCGAAAAATAGAGATTGAGCTTCTTTTGAGGTCAGCGATTATAAATGCTTACATATTTCGTCAGAAAATCACAAATAAGAAAATGCCACCATTTGGAAGAAGTGGAAACATCAACATGTTCCAGTTGCAACGTCTCGGTTATATATATATATATATATATATATATATATATATATATATATATATATATATAGTTCATTTTTTAAGGTATTATTTGAACAGATACACTTATTTACAATGTATTCAATAAAATAAACAAACGTAGTTCCTCCATAAAAATCTTATACACTTTTTTCAAGATACATTTTGCCTGAACCCAGAATTTCAATTACTTGGGCTAAACATAAAAACACGGCTTGTGTGAAGCGCCGTTGAACCACGTAGCCTTAAAATATAGTCAAGTATGAGGTGCCAGTATGCACCTCGAGGTGGCAAATACATAGTCGCCTGAGATACACACATGCTTCACGTGGCAGTTAACGTGTTAAATCGTTGACTAAACCAATTGGTTGTGTATTCTTTGGCAAAATATTTCTTAATTTACTGATTCGTATTGTCGCCCACACATATCGATTCTTATTAAATGTTTATGTGAATGCGAACCTCTGCTTCGTCTATTTATCGACATGGTTCCGGTAGTTCTATACTTACGATAGTTATAAACCTTTGTTACAGTTCCAATTAAATTAATCCATTTGTATTTACCTTGAACGCTAAACGTTTTATACAGAGCATACTTACGTTCTGATAGCACGTTCCGCAATTGCAGCCATTTTCGTACTATTGTTGGAGTAATGACTGACTTCCTAACGCAGCTTTAATTTAAAAATACTCATTGTATAATTATTTCCTGCATGTTTGCAAATTTTTAGGTTTCAGACCTCGTTAAAATATTGTTTGTATAGTTTTGTAAACTTCTTGACCTTTTTTTTCGTTTTTAAACCTTTAGACTAGAAGTACTTCAAAAAACGGTCGATAACCAATAATATAGCCCCTATTTTCTTTACTATGTGTTGCAATTCGTTGATTCGTTGTGATTTTGACATGGCTCCAATTTATGTACAATTTCATTAATTTTATATAATGTTTGCTCTATTAATTGAAATTGAATTGATCTCACACTACACATTCCATAATAAAAATAATTGTATGTTTAAATCCTACACTTTTGACCATTGGGGGATTAAACATATACAGGTCCGGGCTTTCTGAATTTTAGAGACCCCCTATTTGCGAGGGTATTTTTTCACAAACATTAAAAAAAGCTACTAATATAAACGATAGTTTTATTAATACAAACTATAAAGTAAATAAATAATTATAGTTAATATCGTACGTATATGTGCAGTTGCCAGTTTAATAAACACTAGAATATTAGCCCGCTCATATAAAATGCATGGTACCGGCCTAGCTCGGTGATAAGGCTTTGGATCTTACTTAACAGCCGAAAGGGCACTCGTTACAACAACAAAACAACAAAATCGGAAATAAAGTCACATAGGGGTTTTTAAATTTCTAAAAATAATGAGGTCGTCAACCAGATCTAGTCGTCCGTGGATGTTTATCTATGTAAAATGGTAACTTAATCTTTAAAAACTGTTCTCTTAAATGTTTAATACACTGTTGCTTTATATACAATAAAATGAGAGACATACATAGAGACCAAGTGATATCGTTTCCAGTTCGGCTTTCTATTTACACATACATAAAATTGATAACTCAATTCAATAAAAGGAAATCTAATAAATTTTTGGAACCATAAATTCTAACAACTATAAAATCCAATAAAAAAGAGCCTTTCAGGATATATTAGTTTCCCCCACAATAAAACTTACTGTAATTACTGTACCACTGTAATTACAGGAACAGTAGCGAACCATTATCTTTCTCCTTCAATCTTTCAGTTAGGATTTAAATAACTTCTTGACCACAACTCTCACAGGGCGTATATTCTCGTGTGGTTTTATGCAATTTTAAAAATAATTGTTTCTAAGACAAACATTATTACAAACTGTGTTATTGTAAACCGGTTACATTTGAAATAAAATAATGCGATACGGAGCTAATGCAGAGGTAAGAATTCATGCGGATGCGGTATGACGTGCGTAATTTAGTTTATAATATTTTACACCACGTTCTCATCATTTTATTGTGGAAATAGTGTAAATATAAATAAAAATTTCGCCTTAGGTAGAAACGCTGTTAGCCATTGCTTCATGTTACGTCATTCATAGTAGGTATTTTTTATTTAATTTACAATTCGCTGCTTTGCTGGGACAAATAATTATTACTACACAAATTTATTTATTTCTAGATGCAAATTTACCTAATTGCTGCTATTTACTTAAATTCTGTCTTAGAAATTGATAGTAATTAGCACAACGCCATCTAGCGGTACAGGTCATACATATTCGACCTTGATCTTGACAATTACTTCCGCAAAAAAACCAAAACGCGCATTATCCTTTAATTAGTGCCTAAAATATTTCTCTATGTTTAGTTAATTAAACGTAGCCAATTAATATTTGGATATATAAATTTAAGGCACTATAATCTAAAGAATTTGTTCTTCACAGACTAAATTTCGGAAATAAAATGATTGGAAAATTTCTATACCTGGACTGACTGACTATACAACATAAAATATAATCTGCTTTAATAATGGTTATATGATCTACGAAGAAATTGTACAAAACTCACTGAAATTACACGGCTAACTTCCGACTATATCACGATTATTTACTGAAAATACTCCGTAACTTGCGTTTCCTGACGAATATCTAACAGATGTACAGGTGGTACAGGTTAGTGGAAGTTTACATTTATTCTGTCTGCATTTATCGAGTCCTAAAGATTGATTTAACTAATAAATAACGTTAGTTCGCTCAAGTTAAAATTAATGTACATACTGCATATTCGCTTGCTTGTAAGTAGTACGGGGACACCTTCCCCTACCCTCTTTTTACGGTGCAACCTCCCCCGCCACCCACACCCTATTTTATATGCCAACGTGGGGGTCGGATTTTCCACCCTTATTTTTACTCGCTTACGTGTAGGACGTGTTTTTTCACCCCTATTTTACACACCCACGTGTAAGCCACTGCATACCTAATTATTTTTACTCGCTTACGCATAGGAGGTGTATTTTCACCCTCTATTTTATGACGCATGCAGGACATATTTTATATTTTTTCTGATATTAAAAGAAACTAATCAAGGTAAAGATAACGTATACGTTTGATTTTAAAATACACAGTTAATAAACAATTAATAATCAGTTAATGGTATTGCATAATCAGTTAATTACCCTGTTGTGGTCATACAATGTGAATGTACGGTTTAGCGACTATTTAAAATGTGTTTATCAATATTTTATTAGGATTCCGTTTTTTGTCAAAAAGAGATTGCATAATTATCATTAAATTATTGTTAGATTTTCTTTTAATCCCCATCTACAGA
>JARFJB010002320.1:6122500-6155000 GCA_036346205.1 Vesta saturnalis
GGAGATAAATCCAGCTCACATAGGGCTTCAACTTCAAAAGACCAAGAAAATGTGGAAGCTGTGACAGGGTTTTGTAACATCAGACCGTTGTTTAACAATAAGGACGAATGACAAGTTAAACCGTGCATAACATGTTTACAGAAGATTTGCACATGCGAAAGCTGTTTGTCAAAATGGAGCCGAAAAATCTTAAAACAGTGCAGAGGGATAACGAAAAAAACGTGTCTTGATCTTCTTGCTAATGACTACGTCAGTCGTGTGATCACAGGTGATGGATGAATCAAGGATTTTTGAATATGAAATTGAGACAGGAGCTAGAATGAGTAGATCAAAGATCTAATCAATTCTGAATTGCTTTTTTTTTAAATGTCTTAAAAGACGTCATTTTGGGAAGGGGATAATATAATTTGAAAAAAATAAAAACTTTGCTAAATAAAAAATCAGTCTCATTACTTTTCTAACACACCGCGTAGATAAAAACGTCCAATGAGATAAAATATATAACTGAAAGTAACACTGATTTTTCTCATTTTAATTATAATCCTTAATTCTAGCATTTTTAGAAATTGTTACAATTACCTTTTCAATAATAACTCAGTTTATAATGGGCTTCCAAATTTTACAGTTTATTGTATTCATATAGTCATGACCAATTCTTTTCTTCTACTACTAAAACCAAATAATAGATTACACGTGCTACTCCCAAAGGAGCGGATTCATTTCTTACTGACTTGGTTTCCATTTTTTTTTATAATGGCAAATTCCAAATCAAGCAGAAAACACACGGTTTTAAAGTAACTCAGTTCACACATTGCACGGTGTATTTACAAAAATCGTCAATATTTGTGAGAAATTGGTGTGGCGTTTTATGCAACAATTTCCAAATAATTTTTGGCGCTATAAAATCCGTCATTAGAGATACAGGTAACGTAATTTATTTACTTTAATTATACAACGTTGTAAATTTGCTGCTGTTTGAGTACGTGCGTTACTGTGTTATACGTTACTGATATCCTAAAGTTTCGTGATTTTAATAACGAACATTTAAGTGAGAAATGGTAAAATATGGTGGATAAACAGCCTAAAGTATACATCTCGTCAACTATACAAAGGTATTTTATAGGGATACGTATTACTGTTGAATTAGTTTGCATATGTACGATTTCGCAGTATGCCATTTAATTAATAGTGTCTCAGATTATCCGTAGTGTAACTTGTTCCCATAGTGGTATTTAAATTATGTGGATTTTACTGTTTGTGAGACTAAGGGAATTTAATGCAACATGAAAATCCATCATACTAACTTTGGTTCAAACGGAAAATGCTGTAAGTAAAGTTTGAAATGGTGATGGTCAATGTATCTTGACAATTTTATTTTCAGACCATTGAAACGTGCAGGTTATGCAGTGTATTCTAAATTGAGTTTTCCAACTCGCATTGATTTTACAAATAATTTTGTTTGAAGAAAACATCGCCCGCAGTTGGAAAGTGTATGGAGTTTTCATTTTGTAATAAAAATTTTGTTGTTCGTTGAAACAAAATGATATAGAGAAAAATTTCAAAGTTACATTAGCAGTGATAAGATTGTGACTGATATTACATAGGTAATAACATAATGTAAAGACAGTGTACAGAAGAACCAAAGACACTAGGTGAAATGTTTCAAGGTAGTTGTTCGAGCGAATACGCGAGTTTGGGATTGATTTTTTGGTGTAGAACGTTCAGATACAAATAAATATAGAAAAAAAACTACTAATAAAAACTGTCATAAACGATTAGTTTTATGACATTTTATTAATTAACTTCATTTATTATTTCAGAAAATAAACTCTTTTAAACATACTGAAGCAAACATAACATGCTTGCATCTGCAACACCTTCCCTCATTTGATAGATTGACTAGTCCCATATTTTCTCTTAGTTTCTCCCACCTCGGCTTGAAAACGGGCTTTGTCAAAACATCAGGAACTTAGAATGTTGTGGGTACCTTTTGAATGTATATTAAGTGTTTTGTAACTGTCGTATCATATTAGTTGAGTTGATCGGACTATTTCCACAGTTTTTGTTTTAATAGCGCGACGTTTCGGAAGCGGACTCTGCTTCCGTTTCAGACTTAGCCATGAGAAGGGCTGTTTTCGCATTTTGAGTCGAATTCATTCATCTTTGACTATTGTTGGATTCGAACTTGGGACCTTTCACTTACAAGTCTAACACCTTTGCCACTGAGTCAGTGTGTAATGAAATATATATTTTTAGAACTATAGACAGGGCGATTGATTAGTGTGATAAAGCTCAGTACATCCGCTATAGTAAAAGATACTTACCAAAAAAAGTTATTTAAAAAATTGTAGGCAGCTATAAGCTTCACATTTTGAAATTAGTTACAACTCTACAGCATGATTCTTAACGCTGTGCCCCACTAAAGTTATATTTTTTTAATGAAACCCCCTGTATTTAAAAAAATTAAAAATCGTAACAAAATCAGCGCACTGTATAATTAAAAAGAAGTACAAGAACAATGATCTATCGCGACATAGTTTTTGGATGAATGTCAAAATTTATACAGATTTATTAATTTTGTTAATATTCATTAAATCGAATATAGGGTAAGTCAAAACACAGGTACATTATTTTTTTACTAATTTTAAATGGATCGCCCTGTATTTCATTTTACAGTTACAAAGTACTACTACCATACTTTTATTTTTATTAAGCATTCGCTATGCCTAAAGTGAATAGTTTTTAGATATTCTCATTTTTCTATGCAAAGTATTAATTATCTAAATAATTTGATTTTGAGCTGGCCATGATTGATTGGTCAAAAATTGACATTTTACCATTACTGTAAACTAAGGCAAATAACGAATACAAAAAGAAAAACAAAAATAAATTTTACATAAAATTTTACTAAAGGATAAATAATAAACAACACTAAAAAAAATTAAAAATAAAAACCAATACATATTTACTAAAATACAATTACATAAATTGTTCAAAATGACCTCACAAGACACTTATGCATGCCTGAAAGCGGTCATTGAAAGAGTTAGTTACATTACGAAGCCTTCCTACATTAACATTTTGAAATACATTTTGTATTCTATCTTTCATGTCTTCCCTTGTTGTTGGCGGTGTTTTATACACTTCGTTCTTAACATAACCCCAGAAAAATGAATCCATTTTATTAAATTCTGGAGACCCGGGTGACTACCGTACTGATCCGCCTCTTCCGATCCATCTTTCAAGAAACTGATCGTCACGTTCACCTTGAACTAATGCAATATGGGTAACAGGAGCATCTTTATGCAAGAACCACATATGCGCACGTATACGAAGTGGAACCTCTTCCAATAATACGGGTAACTGATTTACTAAAAAATCTAAATACATCTCATTATATCCATGCTCTTCAAAAAAATATGGTCCCACTACATAGTTACCATCAACACCTCCCCATACATTTAGCGATCATCTAGTTTGACTGTGTGTAATTATGTGATCACCAAATAGTACATAATCAAAAAAATATCTCTCTTGATTAACTTTTTGTAAGGCCCATTCATAAAATATAATTCTTTTCTCAAAATCATTACCATTTAATTCTTGGTGTAATTGAATGTGGTATGGGTGCATCTTGCTTTTAGAAAGAATTTTTTGTACGGAGTAGTAACCAAATTATTTTTCGTTGCAAATACTCGTTATACTTGTATGTGGCTTTCCAGTCACAGCAAGTAACACATTTAATTCATTTTCCTCCGTCACAGTATTTTTTGTTCGTTTGTGTTTTTCATAGGCAACTGAACCAGTGCGCTTAAACCGATCCTTTAATCTTTCAAAGCTTGCTGTAGTAGGTTGTCGCTTCTCAGGAAACCGTCCATGATCATGCGTTTTTATTGCGTTCTCCCAATATCCAGATTACATCAACTTGTTCATCACGAGTAAAATTCATGTTTGCTACTTAGGAATGTATCATACCATTGAGTAATTACACAAAATGATAAACTGTCAGTTTTTGACAAATCAATCATTACGACAATGTTTACCTTCTTTTAAAATTAAATTGAAGTATGAAAGAAGCAGTTCTCTTTAAAACAGTAAAAGCTTCTTCTTAGTCTATAAACTCGATCTGTGTCATCATTTTGTCATTCGTTTATGTCATGAAGCGATGCTTAATAGTGGTCTTATAGTGCCAGTCTTATTAACAGAACTGGTCTGATTGTAGTCTTCGCTTTTCTTCTGTGAAAAACTAATTTTCCTTTAAATTTTCCTATAGAATCGTCTCTCTTTGCCTAGACTTTGTAAACCCATTTACATGAGATTGCTTTCTTTCCGTTTTGAAACCTTTCTGGTGTCCAAGTTTCGTTATCTTTTAGTGATTTTATTTCATTTCTCATCGCTTCTAACCACTGAACCTTTCTACACTATTTATCGCTTCTCGATAACTAACTGGCTCATGGATGTTTTCTACTTTGGTTGCTGAACTTATGAGAATCTTAAAATGTTTGTGGTTTCCTGAGTGCACGTCGATTTCTGAAAGTTCTTGTAACTACGTCTTCATCGTCACGAGTATACTCTTCTATATCCGATTTCAAAACACTTTCAGGATAATCCTCTTCCTGCTGCAAATCATGTTCACTTTGCATTGAATGCATGTCATCAATCTTCTCAATTATTGACATTTAGGTTTTCTTCATTTATTTTATCAGATTGATCTTGTGCTTGAAATCTTACCGAGTGTTCTGATATTACTTCTGGTACTTGAACTTCTTGTGAAAGACGAGATAGTCTTAAAAAATTAGGTCACATGATCTTATTAACTCATTGTTTTCTTTGTTCCAGATACGGTATCCATCATCATTGTTGGAACCAGTTCAAATACCTTTTCTGGCTTTTCTGTCCATTTATTTTCTGTATACTTTTAGGATATACCATAACATGTAGATCCAATGATCCTCAAGTGCTTCAGACCTGGTTTCCCCAGACTCCAAATGGACTTTTGTCAGAAACACTTAACTTATCTGATCTATTTTAGAAGTAATGAACTCTGATCACAGGTTCTGATGCAGTGGTTCATGTCCAGAAATAAAGTTCTTACAGTCTCTACCATCACGTTCAGAGCAGCCATTTTGTTCCGGAGTGTATAGCATGATCAGTCTTTGGCGTGCTGTATATGCTTGAAGAATCCGTCTTACTCGTTGACAGTCAAATTCGCCTCTATTGTCACTCAGAAACTCTTGAACAACATGCCCCATATCTCTAGCTTTTTCTAAAGCAAACCTTAACTTATCTGCTACCCAAAATTTCTCCCTAAAAAATATACAAAAAGATATCTACTATAATCGTTTTTAAATAGGACATAGTAAGTTAGGTTAGCCACAAGGTCCACAAAGGTCAATACCACAGCTCTCCAGGTTTCTTATCAAGTTGCCTTGAACCAAAGTTAAGTTTATGTGCTCTTCCGTAAATAAACATAGCTCACTATCTAATTTAACCAGGAATGGCAAATTCTCAAGCTAATATTGATTTTATATGTTTTTGTTCTGACGCCCTAGCTTTTCGTGTTAAAGATGCAACATATTGCCATTAGTAGTGATATTAGCCTAGAAAAATTTCTTTATATTTTCTCTGAATAGAAACTTTCATAATGATTGTACCTTTTCCTAAAACATCGATTGAATCTCCATTACCAGTGGTTTCAAAGTCTTCTGTCAAAAAATAGGTCTCTTAGATATGTGATATGATTAGTGGCCCCATTATCAACAAACCAGCTGTGTTTATTTCACCAAAACAGAGTTGGTCTCATATAACAAGCTTGATTCTTTTCTTTAAGTGGTTTACCTTGCGGTTTAGGTAGTCTACCATTCGATTTGAACTTATCACAGTAACGCACTCTGCATCCAAACAGTTTACAGTAATTGCACTTTTTTCATATGAATGATTTATAAGATTATCAACGGTTATTTCAGCTTGTGACAAATAATCCAGTTCCACTTAAACGAAAAATATTTTCAGGTAGTGTAGGGGCAGCTGAGGAAGATCACAATTTCCTACTGTTAATTTGTCTTTTGAAATTTACATCCGAAGTTGATTCCAAATATTCTTCAGTTTTGACTTGTCAGTAGCTATGTCATCTGCACTGTCACTTCCATACCTGAAGAATTAAGGACATAAATCGTAGGTTCCAATTTCTATGCTACCATCAAATAATCTATTCATTTCTATGAAACCTTCATATGCAGTCGAAAATCTCATAACTTTGGTAAGAGTTTCTTCGGTTACGTTATTAGTAAGTATCAGAAGCGTGTTAATATCTGCTTTAGTGTACTCTAATAAGCTTTCCTTATACTATTTCTTATGATTTAATGATAGCATTCTCAGCAAGAACGTTCGCAATCGACGTTAGACTACTTTCATGAGACACTGTACCCTAGTGAGCTAACACCCGTGGAGGTAGTACATGATACCGTTGTTTCAATGCAAAGTAATATAAAAATCAACAATTGTCTTATTAATCATACCTAAAAAGATCAGTATCCTGTACGAAATCCCGTAACGTATTAAAATAAATTTTTTCACAAGCATCTGGTCTTCCGTTCTATTTCGAATTGAAAGAATATTTTGCTTCAGTTTATCTGCGTCAAAGTACAACTTATATGAAAAACCCCAATAGTAATGTTAAGTTTGTTTTGTTTTGTATTTGTGACCGGAGATCTAGCACAAACAGAACACTATGCGTATCAACTACTAATGGATATGAACACCACGCGTCACTAGAATTTTGCCCTCTGAAGGAATTCTGCATCCTTGGTAAGGGATCTTTAACGTGTCAAAGATCGTATTGCCACGGAACCTACAGTTTTACTTCCTATCCGAGGAGTGTTTTGGTTTTTCTCCGCTTTAGGAAAATGGATACCTCGACCAGGTTTGAACCCGCATCGCTTGGGAGAAAGGCAAGTACTCTAACCATTCTCCCACGTAGGCAGCCAGTAATACTAACGTATTGTTGTTCATGAATTAACAGCTTGAAACTTACTACCAAAAAGAACCCCTTAGAAACTGGACCGGAGAGAGTATAACTTTTTGTACATTATTTATATTTATGTTACATCCACGTATCTAAGTTATGTTTATAAATATAAAGTACTTAAGGGTTTTCCCTAACCATTAATTTAAAAGTAAATATTTTATTGTATAAAAACCCATTAATCTGTTTACATAAAGAGCTATGGTTACATAAGATGAACGTACAATTACGAAATCTAATTAATTTTTATGTACATTAAATAAATGTTGATTTGAAACTAGTCTGTCAAAAGCGCTTTAGATTTATAAACAAGTTTCAAGAATTAGTTTTAACCAGATCATCTTTTAAAATTCAAGCCTAAAATACCGATTTGAATTAGTTTGCAGTTTGCAAAAATGTCCTCTACATTATTTTTACATACAAGTCCTGTATGTCTTATCGGAAATATTCATATGTAATTAGTCGTTATAGCCCTATAATAATTACCGTATAACAGTAATGCAATAGAAAAACTGCTATATTCGAACGTTTTAAGTTTACTAACAAAACCGTCAAGTAATATACAAATAAATTTATGGCGTTGACCGGAAACCAGTTTCTATCAAACAATCTTGGTTATATAAACGAGATTTAAAATTTAAGCCTAAGATATTGGTTTGAAATCAAGCTCTGACACAAGAACCTTAAATTTATAAACAAAATGTAATTGAATAATTGATTTTAATGAGAAAGATATGTTTAAATCAAATGTTGTGATAATTATCTTTAACATGCTAATAACAGCTTAGGACTACACAGGACAAATTCGTGGATTACTCACGTGTTTTAGATTTTACAGTATTTAAAAGAAAACAAACCGGGTTTTGATACTAAAAGATTCACAGATAAAGGTAGAATCTAATATTGGTCATACCAATGCTTTTAAAAACAATTCATAATACTGTGTCATCTACAAAAAAAATCTCTAAGGCGTTTTAGAAAGACACACTAATTAGGTAATTACATAAAAGGTGAATGGTCCTTGAAAGACAATTATGATGTTTACGTTCTCTCAGCGGCTTGTTTTCCTGTTCAAACCTGGTCATATCGTATAAAATGTGAATGATCAGATTACACTATCTGAACGTTTTAAGCTTATTAAGACGGATACCATTTTTAAATTTGTTATAACCTTTGTTTGAGTTCGGTTTAACTGTCATTATAAACATCTCGTTCGCCTATAATACAATTAATTAGACCCTATGTTGATTTGAAACTAGTCTGTTAAAAGGACCTTAGATTTATAAACAAGTTTCAAGCCGATCATATTCGATTTATCAGAATACGGACCTGAAACCTGTTCCAGTGAAAGTCAAGATGTTGATTTTAAGCAAATCCATAAATAGATTTTAATTACTTTACAATTATTAAATTCGCTAAGTAGTATTAGAAATACTGATACCAACGTCTATCAAAAGATCTTAGATATAAAGTCAAGATTTAAAATTCAAGTCTAAGATGTCGATTTGAATCTAGCCTTTGTCAAAAGAGTCTTAGATTTATAAATAAGTTTCAAGAATTCATTTCAACCTGATCTCCTTGGTGACGTATTAGCTTCTACCGACAAACATGTTTCCAGAATTCGTTTCAACCGGTTTCAGTCACATGGTCCTAGATACAAAAATATGATGAAAGTCTAAGATATTGACTTGGAGTAAAAAGTTTCGCTGCGTAAACAAGACGGCTGAAGGCCAAAAATATGGCGAAAACAAGTTGGCTGAAAACCAGAAAGGCACTCGGAAACAAGATGGTGCACGCAAGGAAGATGACAGAAAGCCAAAAAGAACACCCAATTGTTAGCGACGCGTTTAGCGTTTAGGTGTCATCACCACGGCAACAGGAAACGCCTGACCAAAAGAACATGCCTGACCAAAATGCCCCCCAAGATACCGGTTATACCCAGCATCAGCCAAAGTAGACCCTAGATATTGCTGCAGCCCACAATATAAGATGCTGGTCGAAACAACACCGGGTTCCGAGCACCGTTTCTAGCATCAGATTATACAGTTTGAGATTATCCTAAACCACATTTACGTCTGAGTTGATTCTCAACACGTGCAGATTGTTCAAGATGCAAGATTCAATTGACTTTCACCTCCAATTTTGACAATACATTTCATTTTTTATGTTAACTAATATAAGGTCAGTGAAGTAGTTACTAATATGTTTACAAGCAAATCCATAAACAGATTTTAATTACTTCCCAATTATTAAAGCGCTAGGTATAATCGGAAACGAGTTTAATATGGTGATCTGAAAATAGTTTCTATCAAAACATCTTGGATATAGAAACAAGATTTAAAATTCAAGTCAAGATATTGACCTCTGTCAAAAGGGTCTTAGATTTATAAACAAGCTTGAACACACAAAGTCGTTATTGAAAATGGACAAATGGCTGGAGGCAAAATAAACAAGTTGACTTTCATTTCCAAATTTGATAGTACACTTCATCTTTTATTTTAACTAATATAAGGTCAGCGAAGTAGTGATTAATACGTTTACAAGTAAACCATAAACAGATTTTAATTACTTACCAGTTACTAAAACGTTAAGTAATACAGGAAACGAGTTTAATATGGTGATCTGAAACCAGTTTCTATCAAAACGTCTTGAATATAGAAACAAGATTTAAAATTCAAGTCTACGATATTAATTTGAAACCAACCTCTGTCAAAAGGATCTTAGATTTATAAACAAGTTTGAACACACAAACTCCTTATTGAAAATGGTCAAACGCCTGGGGGCAGTTTAGTCTTAGCATCTTTGTATGAACTACCAAATCAGCATATGAAATCAACAACTTACACTTGGAACTTGAAGCTTGTTTCACGAAAATACAGCAATTGCCTTATCACTAATTGTTATTTTGAAATGGAAGTATATAATGGGTTTTCTCTGCTGACGGGTTATACGAAGATTTTGATAGACAATTAATCAAAGGAAGTGATTTTAATTATCATCTTACACAATACATTTATTCAGTTACATTGCACCTCTAATTAATTTGGTTTGCGATAGCTAATGCTCAGATACATTTTTTATTTCAAACGAACACCCGTGGAAATTCAAAACAGACAACAAACAATACGGTGGCATTTTAAATTTCATCCATTACAATTGCATGCATCTTCCATTAGTTTTAAAAATATTCCATTAGATGAGACTCTGTTTTTCTTGCTTGTTTGACGTATTTGCAGCGGCTTGTTAGTTTATTTTGTTTCGAGGTCACGTGACTCTATCGCTTATGTATTTATTTATAGGTTTTACAATGTTCATGCTATTACATATATTTTTGGTTATGTCAATCTCTTGAGCCGTCTGGTGGTGCGTTTATTCAGATCCATCTTTGGAACCTTCTTTGAACACCATAAATTTCCAGATCCCATTTTAAACTTATCTTAAACAGTAAATCGTCTATTTGTGCAGGAGCTGTTTTAGATATGACTTCTCGCATCTTTAGTGAAAGTCTTTTAAACCGCAGTGAATTTAAACCCACGTAATGAGAAAGCTGACCTCGACGAAAACCTCTGATGCGCTGCAGGGGCTAAGACCTCAGGACAAGTTTTAAAGCCTTAGCGGTGTTCTATGAGTTGGTATGAAGTCCCAGCATTAGAATACTACTTTCAAATTGCAATACATGTCTTATGAGCTGGTATGGTACACTAGTATTAGAATTGTATTTCAAATTTTAAGTTTTCCCTTCATAACAATTACATCTACTTTTAAAATATATCAGTGATGCAGCCACGCAGAATGTTGTTTCAAACTTTAGGTTTTCACGCCTTCCGTTGCTTTTAAAAATCAAGCATTTACCAGAACCATCTCACCACGGTCAACTGGTCTAAATCTGTTGTAAACGTTCACTCGATCAACACACTTGCTTCAATCGTACATCTACAGTGATTATGTAAGTAGTTAGGTTGTGTAATGATGAAAATTGGGTAAAATAAAACATCTTTGTTTTTGGGTTAGCAACTTTCAAGCTGTGATTTCATCAACAACATAAACGAATTCTCCCTATTATGAACGCACAGCTGAAGATATTTTTGATTTTGAGGACTTAAGGGTAAATTATTATTGAGAAGATGAAGAAAGTGAGCCTGACAGTGGAGACAAAGTTAATGTTAGCATAGACATCGAGAAGCCAGAGGAAAAAGGAGAGATAATTGTAGATCTAACAGACAAGGAGGGTGATGATGCTGATACACGAGATACGGTTTTACGTAATCTTACAAATAGTGATATTATGTAAACCTGTGTGTCTGTGTATTATTATTATTATTATTATTACCTAATGGATACTACAAGTATTTGAATATACTCAACTGCCTCAATGACAACAAGTATAAGATTACACTGGACCATAATTACTTGACAAGAAGAACAAGTTATGTGGTGCCATTCTACTTCAATAAATATGGAAAACGAACCATGGAGTGTACAATACCATTGTTATACAACTCTGTACCGACGGAAATATTGGAAACAACACACATAGGTACATTTAAAACAAATTTGCGCAAATGGATACGAGATAATGGTTAATGAATATGGGAAAAATAATTATTACCTTGCAAAATGAACAAGCAAAACTGAAAAAGATGATACACAAACAATGGAAAACAGCTTCACAAATTGCAAATGATAGTACAGAACGACAGAAATGTGGAAACAATTAAAACGAAAAGAAGATATGGAACATATATGATGAACAACTAATGGTAAACGAAACCTACCACAAAGAAGAATGGTAATATGGAAGCACAAGTGGCCAAAATAAAATGGTATACAAAAATACAAAACGATTTCCATGGAAGACTGAATTAGAAAAAAAAGAGCAAACATTTGGAAAATGGTGATACATAAATGAAGAAAATGGAAAAATTTGAAAATTATATTATGAAATACAACGGTATGGAGTAAATAATGGAAGTAAATGTAAGGAAAATGGGTGACAACAAGATAGGGACTCGAATGTATGGAAACTCTGGAAGTATTGAGAATGGAATTAGTTAATTATTATGATACATTATGATTGCATTTCAAAGTGTAATTGCGAAAGACCAATAATATAATATAAAATGTATAATAATTTATGTGAAATAGAAATGTAAATAGTATTAAATTGTAATTTTGGGTTTCAACCGATAAGTTCCTTAACTTGGTTGGACCCCCATAATGTATTTACTTGGTAAATAAACACATTCCAACATTATTATTATTATTATTATTATTATTATTATTATTATTATTATTATAATTATTAATATTAATTAATTCGTTTTATAAAATCAAGTTTTATAGCTATTGATTTACTTAATTATTAAAAATGCTTTTACCTTTTTATTACCTGTATATCAATCACAGAAAACACCTACTTCCCAAGAGACACCAGTTTCGGAATGCCATTTCCAATTTTAAGTTAAGTTAAGTTAAGCAACCCAGAAGACAACTGCAGTGGGGAAAGACCTCTGTGGCAAGTTTAAGCATTGTCTTATAAGGTAGTATCTCCCATACTATTTCAAATCCCCCGCCATTACAGCTAAACCTACTTTTAAAAATATACTACTAGCAGGAGCCACGATCAACCACTATTACAGAAAACATTCATTAGTTTTAAAAATACAGCAGATGATGCCACAAAAATTCAGGGGCGCGACATAGGATGAAGAGCCGAAAGCAAGTTCCAGAGTCCTATAGCTGTCTTATGAGATAGCCCGCGGACCCCTTTATTAGAACACTATTTCAAATTTCGAGTTTTGCCGCCATAACAATTACAGGGACCTACATCTACTTTTACAAATATACCACTTGGTGGAGCTACGATCAACTTCTATTGTAGAGAACATTCATTAGTTTTAAAAATACACCTCTACATGGCGCCACAAAGAAAAGCACCCAATTAGAATACAGAGAGTTAGGCCGCCAATCAGAGTACAGAGCCCGGAGGCTGGGTGGAGTCTAAGGACCAATCAGAAGCCAGGGTGTGATCTGCCCTTAGGTCCTCCAATCGCGGCAAAAATGATCATCCGAGAGGTCATCGAAATTGAGAAGCGAGAACGGAGCTTTAACACACGAGACGATTCTCACAGAATGCCCACTACATGGAAGATCATCGCTACACAAGGAAACCCTCACCCTCGTAAGAATTATCCACACCAACAGCGCCCACAACAGCAATCAATACCGAGAAAACAGAAAAGGGGAAAGTAGCAAAAGTTATAGTGGTGAAAGTATACAACGCCAGATATAAACAGGAGACAGAACAGTAGGACATCAGTTCGATTCGAGTAACATGGAGCCGAGCCAATTGATTGAGGAAAACCTGAAGATGGCAAATTGGACTTTGCCGAAACGTCGTTTTTGTACTGACAGGAGTCGGAAGCAACACATAGAGAAAATAATACTCGCGGAAACCTGAAATTATATATATATATATATATATATATATATATATATATATATTTATGTTTGGATTCGCCATTTTTCCTAAAGGGCTCGGGAAAATAAAGGTGGCTGCAAGCTACTCACTTAAATTATTACCTTATTATAAATTACCTTTACCTTTCATATAAAACACTTCAAACTTTCCTGTCTAATAGAACGCCACGATCTGTCTAATAAATTGACTTCAATGTCAAAATCGCCATCAATGTGGTCTATTGAAACCATTTACATAAGCAGCTCAGCTAAATATGACAAATAACACAAACTACATGTCCAAGAGTATTCTATACGGACAATATAATTTTACACCTTCCTAAATTTCCTATTAACTCAAATATAAGTTACAGACTCTACCTTAATTATAGCAGGTCAACAACTGTCACACAGCATACTATTAGGAACAACCATGAAGGTGCTAATCTGCCAGCTCCCCCAGATATCAGCTTGTCCTCAATATGAGATGAGGCTCATCATTCACTGAATTTGAATCTTTACTAACGGGAACTGTTAGTGCTTCCCAAGCTTTCACAACTATTAATTTATTATTAAAATTGTTGCACCCGAAAGAAAAATTTGGTTCTAACGTCAAACTTGAAATAAACTTTCCCCGTTCACAATTTTATATCCGTTGGCGTAACTTCCCCTTACTTAGACAAATGCTCAAACTATGTGTGTGAGACCAATTCTTCCTATAAGCGTGATTACGAATCACGGATAGGGCGTCAGCACATCGATATCTTGGAAGGTACAAAGTACTAGCGGTCCGGTAGTTACAGTTTTCAATAATAGTGGGACGCCACCACTGCACAAGGGAGTATTCACGGACCTTCGTTTATACTACATTTTTTAAGGGTTACTTTAATAGCACTGAAGTCGAATGTTATACTTTACGACTAACAAACAAAAGAACGAACGCCAGTGTTCCAGATTTTCCAAATTTTACAACTTATTTTTCCAACAAGTACATCACAACACCGCGCAAATAATAAGATTTTCATAATTTCCAATAAAAGTTTGATTACTCGTTGCAGTTCGTAGACTATAATAAAGAGACGCAGATTAAACCTGCACAAATTAAATGCCCGAAAAATAATGTCTTCTACAGTTAACGAGAAATTTTTTTATTTTATTACGATACCTCCAGGGAGAAGGAGCTTTACGCTTATGCAACATCTTCCATGCTTTGAACGAAGCATGAAATTTAAGACACTGCGTTGTTTCACCTTTAAAGTAACATAAACCTTAAACATAAATTATGTTGATACATAACAAGTTTTCAGGTTAGATACAGTATGTATTTCCTAGCAACATAAATATTATGCAGAAAAATAAGACATATCAAACGAAAATTGCAACGATTCGTCTTTTAGTATAAAATCCATACATTTACATTTGTAACGATTGTTAAAAATTTTGTTACTCTTTAATTGGATTAACGTTTTCCGTGGTTTCTCAACGAAGAGAGGTGCATATTCTAATTAGTGATTTTTCATCGTCGTTTCGACTTCTGTTTCAGTTTTTACTCAAATTATTAATAATGGGCACGCTTGTTAAAATGGGACATGAATTTTAATAGCTTCAAAAATATTAGTGGTTTGTTTTTGTTCTGTAAATTACATAAATTAGTTAATACGACCAACGACAGAAAAGTGATCGGAGGAATTCTCAGTTTTGTGTTGATTAAAATTATCGATTTATAAATTTCTTAGATTTATAATTAACGTTAGAAACACATCTCAACTTTCTAAGATAATTAAACTGAAGCGATTAATAATAAATCTCGATTCGAATTTCAAAATATTTGTTTGAAATTGTTTCATTTTAACATTCACACCCATCATATACACGTTATCAATTTACATAACAAAGCATATATGTTTTAGAACATATTTAAATATCAACGGGACGATCAAAATGCATCAAAAGCTTACGAAAAGACATACAAAGTTTACAATTTCCATTGTGTAAATTGAACGGGATACAAGTTTATTTCGTTATATATTTTTTTTTACAAACATTTTCGATGCGTTTTTAATGCCTCCGTCTTTTATAAGTCAATATAACACTATTGTGAAACTTATAAAATGAGTTTATAAGTAGAATATGTGTTTACGCTCTTAGAATATACAAAACGCAATTGAATGTAGATGTCGCTTCGATGTAAATGATGAATGCTTATTAAATTTGTGATAATAAGTTTATTTAAACGCGCTTACATATTTTACCTAGTATTACATATGTCTCGTTCTATTATTTTATTTCTCTCTTCTCCAAAACTGAGTCTAAAATTCTAAAATCCTTACAACAGGAGATTGTGATTACCCATTTAAATTGGACGTCTTTAAATTTATATAAAATTCTAGTTAAATGGTCTTGTGTACAAAATCGTGACTATACATTTGTGATAAGGATTAAAGGGACATAAAGTCTCAATTGTCAATTTTGAAAGACTTGGAAACAAATACAAATAAAAATATGAACCTGTCTTATTAAAATAAAAATTGAATTTATATACATAATTACGTATGGTAATGTTTGAGTTTATAATTTGTTTACGTAAAAGCTTTTAGTTTATAAAGAAATAATAGTTAAATGTTATCAAATCGGTGCACATATACATTTTACAACTTTTTCATAACTGGAAGTAGGTAAATAATAATACAATAGGAATTATATACTTTTGAACTTATTCGTTCATAACAAAATTTATGAGAAAAAATATTGAAATTAATAAAGGTCCTTAGTTGTTTTAAAATTGTATAAAGTTGAAATAATAAGTATAATGTATACCATTCTAAAAATACTAAGTTATATCAATCACATTAAATGTGTGAAGTTAAGATTACGTTGCATTTAAGTTACACAAATAATAATAAAAACAAACTTGTTAAAATATTCATTCAACCCTAGACATTGCAATTTATAGAATTATTAAATGTATATATATATATATATATCATACCTATATATATATATATATATAATATACATGAGCGGTAAATTATGGAATAAATTCAATTAATTCTTAAATCGGACTTCAGAAAAACCGATACCCGTCGATTTTTATTTAGACCGCGGTTGTTCAGGTTATTAATTAATTTTTGAGGTTACCTATGTAAGCGTGATGACGTCATTGATGATTTTCTTTAATGGAAAGGGGAGGTGTTGCAATGGAACTTTTGAGAGATCTTTCAATTAACTAATCAGTCGTAGCAATAGCTTTGAGTATTTGCGTTACGTATACAGGGTGATTCAAGATTATTGTTGTTCTGTAAAAATACAAGCGAACTAAAACATACAACTATTCCAAATTTGGTATGTAGACATAATAGGTCATGATCTATCTTTTAAAACTATTTTCAAAAGTGCAACGTTGCCACTTCTACCAGAAACCCAAGGCAACTTTGAAAATTCCAAATTGAATACCCTGTATGTTATTGCATTTTCGGATTCTGTATAAAATTCTAAGCAACTTTTGTTAATATTTCCCTATACCCGTCTCTAAGCGTTACATAAATGACCTCTAAAATAAAATAATAATCTGACCAATCGCACACTTAAAAATAAAAATCGACTGGTTTCGGAATTTTATTTGGTTTGAAAGATCTGTCATAATAATCTTTGGAAAAAAACTGATTCACTTCATATCTCGAGCAGTTTAGTATCAAGAATACAGTACGCACATTATAAATGATAGCGAAAAAAAAAATCAATTATGATTGGATGTGGAGATAGAACCGGAACACAACTACAAGTATGTAACTTATCTAATACATAATATCCTAACAAACCTATCAGACAATCGACAGTTAGTAAAATTGAAAAAAAATAGGGAAACTGGTTACGTTAAACACGTTGCAAACGCTGGTCATTTACAAATAAACGAAAATGTAAAATTAAATTAATTCACACAGGTAAGTAAGTACCTACTATTAATACAAAACAGAGAAAAAATTGTTTAACATTGTAACTCAATTTAAATGTTCAAATTGCCACCCTCCTACTTCTTGGCAGTAATTGAACCGATGACCACAAGCTTCTTGAACATTGTGGATCATTTGTGGACTAATCTTACGCATTTCTAATCTAATTCTATTTTTCAAATCTTCCAGATTTCGTAGATTTTAAATAGCCCCATGGAAAAAAATCAAGAGGTGTAAGATCTGGAGATCTTGGGGGCCACTCTATATATCCTCGTCTACCAATCCATCTACCAGGAAAAGTTATGTTTAAAAAATCGCGAACAGGACGTGTATAGTGAGGAGGTGCACCATCTTGCTGAAACCATATATTATCATTTGGTAAATCAGGATCATTTTCATTTGGGAAAACTACTGCAATGGCAGGTATAAGTTCATATTGTAAGAAGTCCAGATATCGTTGCCCTGTAAGTTTCATCGAAGAAAAAGGACCAATGATTCTGTTCTCTACTATCCCCCAGACATTCACTTTTGAGGATACTGAGTGTAACTCATTTCATCCAATATCTACAGTTTTGTCGATTCACTGTACCATTTAAGGAAAATGTAGCTTCAGTCTTGCATGACTTCACAAAACTGCATTCGGCGATCCGGATCATCTTCATTGAGTTCCTGCACATTCTGGATTTTATACGGATGGTATTTCTCCTTTTTAAGTACATGTAACACCGACCTTTGTGAAAGCCTTCATCAGCTGCAATTGCTCTGGAACTACTATGAGGATTTTCTACCAAACTTAACAACACATCAAGTTTTACATTTTCGTTCATTTTTGGACGACCAGCATTTGCAATGTGTTTAACGTGACCAGTTTCCCTAAATTTTCTCTCAATTTCAGGATATTTTGTATTAAACAAGTTACATACTTGCAGTTGCGTCCTGGTTTTATCTTCACATCCAATCATAATTAATAATTCAATTCGTTGTGTTTCACTTAATGGTGCCATTATTATTAATTAATTATCAGTTAATCACTTAGTACAAATACCTACAATGTAATACCATTAAGTACTGAAGTAAGTGTCTTAAATGTGACTCGTGCCAACACGATATCTAAAAAATCTATTCTTTTTGCTACCTTCTTTTTGTTGTCAGTTTTAAACTGAATTATTTCTGTATTCTTGATACTAAACTGCTCGACATATGAAGTGAATCAGTTTTTTCCAAAGATTATTATGACAGAACTTTCAAACCAAATAAAATCAGAAAAAAATTCCGAAACCAGTCGATTTTTATTTTTAAGTGTGCGGTTGGTCAGATTATTATTTTATTTTAGAGGTCATTTATGTAACGCTTAGAGACGGGTATAGGGAAATATTAACAAAAGTTGTTTTAGTTTTTTTTTATGCAGAATCCGAAAATGCAATAACATACAGGGCTTGAATTTTCAAAGTTGCCTTGGGTTTCTGGTAGAAGTGGCAACGTTGCACTTTTGAAAATAGTTTTAAAAAATAGATCATGACCTATTATGTCTACATACCAAATTTGGAATAGTTGTCTTTTTTAGTTCGCTTGTATTTTTACAGAACAACAATAATCTTGAATCACGCTGTATACGTAACGCAAATACTCAAAATTATTGCTACGTCTGATTATATAATTAAAAGATCTCTCAAAAGTTCCATTGCAACACTTCCCCTTTCCATTAAAGAAAATCATCAATGACGTCATCACGCTTACATAGGTAACCTCAAAAATAAATTAATAACCTGAACAACCGCGCGTCTAAAAATAAAAATCGACGGGTATCGGGATTTTTCTCTGAAGTTGCCGATTTAAGAATTATTGAATTTATTCCATAATTTATATATATATATATATATATATATATATATATATAAATACATACAGTACAGTACAATTATTTATTAATGATAACAGTCAACTTTTTGTACTATTGTCCTGACAGTCCGCAAATCGCTAGGTTTCACATATGACATAGTAAATAACTGATTTTAAATTTATTTGCGAAAGCAACATTCATAGAAAACTATAGCAGGAATGTTTTATTTGAACAAAGTTCATTGATTATACAAATTGTATGTTAATAAAAATTTAATAATATATACAGAAAAAGAATTCCTCGAGTGGGTTTTGAACCCACGATCTGTTCTTTGCTAGACAACTTCGTTACCAATTACGCTACCGAGGGAGAAAATCTCACTCGAATTAAATTTAATTTGTATGTATTAGTATTGATGTACAGTAACTTTATTAACGATAACAGACAAGTTTTTGTACTTATGTCACGACAGCCTACAATTCGCTAGGTTTCACACATGTCTGTGTGTTAAGAATAAAATGATAATAATTATTCGAATATTTCTTTTATCTCATAAATAAATACATTAAATTTAAGAAAATCTTGAATAACAAAAAAACTGTAATATTTAGGTATACGAAACCCATATACCAAATGATAGAGAATGTTTTTTTTGAATAATGTAGATTAATAAAATACAGGGCGTTACATTTAAAATTACCAAGATAATGTGATTTGAATGTAATTATTTTACAACTGAAAATATTGACCACCCTTTACTTTAATATTTACAACTAGAATTTTGTCAATCTAATTTGATTGATTCGGTCAGTACGATTTTTTTTTCGAAAACCTATTATTTTCATAAAATTCAAAATATCTCGAAAACTGTGATATGTACCTATAGGGATCATTTATTAAAGTGCACCTTATTTTTAAAGTACTATCCAAAATTGAACAAAAATGCAGGGTGTTCCATTAAAAGAAACATAAGTTTGATAAGCCACGCTTTTCTGGAACACACAGTATGTACGAAAATAGTTTTAAAATGTGGCCACCACTGATATACGTAACCCCCCCTGAGAAATAAATGTGAAAAAACGTATTGCCTAGATACAAAAGACCATCCCGTTGGTGGTGGCCCACCCTGTATAGGGCATTTTTTACGGGAGAAACTCAGGTATTCATTTTAAGCACTTGCGAAAGATATATAAATTCTTTAATTCTCAGATTGTTTGCTAGATGATTTAAGACTTGCGACGAATTGCCCATAAGTAAACGTACAAAGAAAAGATATTTTCGAATATCAGCCACATTGCCAAACGGTTTTAGCCGTTATCCCAATAAGATTAGTGTATAAATACAGATCTCAATAAATAATCAATATAATAAATCCATAAAATTTTGCTCTTTACCATCAGTCAAATGGTTCGAACTATTTCATAATAAAATAAACATTTTATTCTTGCCTATCTATTAATGATTTTGGCCGTTACCAATTGAAACCTGTATATAAAGATGTTGCACATTAGCGGTTCTAAAAGATGATTTAGATGGTAAAAGCATCAAATTGTGTTTGTTGTCCATTGAAAAGAGAAATAGTTTTAAACAATTTCTCAATAAAATTAGTGAATAAATAAAGATGTGTACACTGCAGCCTCAAAACGATTAACAACACTGTAACACTATAAGACTTGTTCAAAGAGCAAATAATTTGAATCGTTTTGCCAATAAAATTGGGCAAAAGAAAGTTGGTACATTAGACCCCAAACCATGACCAACATTGTGAAACTTGAAAATTTGGTCCTTGCAAGTTTTGACTATTTTTATCAATGCAATTGGTGTATATATAAATATTCTGGACATTGCTCGTCTTAAAACAAGACCAACATGGTAAATCGGTTATATTTTGTTCTGAGTCCACCAGACAAATAGTTTTAACCGTTTTACCAATAAAATTAGGGAATAAAGAGTTTGTACACTGCAGATCCCATACGGTGACCAACATTGTGAAACTATAACAAATCGTTCTTCTCAATAAAATTAGTAAATAAATAAGAACTGTACACACAACAGACTATAAACGATGACCAACATTGAAACTCGGTGCTTGTCCACCGAGCCAATAGTTTTCATTGTTTAGGCAATGAAATTGGGGTTTAGAGTTTTGTACATTAAAGACTCCAAACGAGGGCCACCATTGTGAAAGTATCAAGTTTGGTTCTTGTACATCGAGAAAACAATTTTGACCGTTCTACCAATGAAATTGGCGTATAAATAAAAACGTTATACATTACAGGTCCAAAGATTATCAACGTGATACATACATACATACATACACATTCCCTTACCGAGTAGGCAGATACAAACATAACAAAACCATAAAATTTAGTTATTGTCCATCGAAGAAATGCTTTCGAGCCAATATGCTGTGGCCCATAAGTGTTCGTCAGCATTTAGACTGAATTTTGCCCAAAATACATATTTATACAATTGGCGTGACACAAAAATTGATTCCCTCGATGTCCAAAAGCCAAATTTTGTGTTCCGTGAGTGTTGGTCAGCATTTTGACAGAATGTTGCCCAAAATACATATATATTCCTATACACACCAACTTTGTTGCAAATACGGAAAAATTTCCTCGATGGCAATAAGCCAAATTCTGTATCTCATGAGTGATGGCCGGATATTGCCCAAAATCGATATTTCACGCCAATTTTATTGGGATCGTGGAAAAAAGAATTTCTTCCATGGCTAATAGTGTTGGTCAGCATTTGGTCTCAACGTTGGTCAAATCCTATATTAATGTATCAATTTTGCTTGGGGTCGCGATAAAATTAATTCGCGCAGTGTCCAAAAGTCAAATTTTGTGTTCCATGAGTGTTTGTCGTCAGTTGGGCCTGATCTTTCCTAAAGTATATAATTATACACAATTCGTTGGGGTGGCGGCAAAATGTATTTATTCGAAAAAGAGCTAAATTTTTTACCTTATTGACCTTAATTTTAACCCCCATGGAAATCCAATACAAATACACCAATTTCTGAATCGGGGACCCTGGGGTCGAGCCTGGATCGGTATGTAGAGTTGAAACTCTTTACGGAGGTAACTAAAATTAGTTATTTACTAATCGATAAATAATTAGCAAATAATTTTATCCCCTTTTCCGTAAATAAGAAAACCGCAACAGATTTTGCGCCGTCTAGATTCCCCACTTGTTTGCTACCATCCATACATAAACCAATCGTCGATGTTGACGTCATAAACATAAGCCGGGTCCGTCCACGACTGTATAAAACCAAAATTTACGCTCGCCGAAGCGAAGTCTTTTGAGACATTTAACTTCGTTAAAACGCACGATCACCCCAGCAATTTTGTGCAAACGTTCACTTCAACACAAACGTTAACTTCGGGGTTAATTAAGATAGGCTAGAGTAGCTTTATATATTCATTCTGTGACAGTACATCCATTAAACACCACTTCCTTTTGGAAGAAGTAAACGTTTTGAGCGAAGCAGTTGCTCTTCAGATTTGGGCGAAATGTAGCTTGGAGCGAAATGGTCGCAGTTTCGTGAGAAAGTGTTGCAACAAATACACATAGAATGTTGTGTTTAGCGTAGATGAGTAATTAAGAATTATTATTAATTTTATTAAATACATAAATAAAAAGTTTACCTCGAGTATGATTTGAACCTACGACCTGTACTTTGCCAGAGTACCGCGCTAACCAACTGCGCTATCGAGATTCAAGCCCCAATCGATGTAAACTTTGTCTTTGTGTATGTAAAACTGATAATTATTAATAATAATTTTTAATTACATATTTACCTTTGAACTTATTCGTCATAACAAAAACTTATAATAACGTAGATGAGTATTAAGAGTAAACGGCGTTTATGGAAATGGTGAACAACGTGAGCCCTATGACTCGAACTAGCGCGAGCGGTTAGAGTTGTATCCCACGTGGCGGTCCTCGGTTTGCCTTTGTCGCCCACGTGGAGGACGTCATTTGACCTTCGGCTTTTCCCAGGGCAAGGCTATGGAGTTGGTATTGGGGTCGGCCTTGGAGTTGGCTTTGGGAATTTTTAATGAGGACGTCATTTGAGCTTGGAGTTTTCCCTGGGCAAAGCTATGGAGTTGGCCTTGAGAATTTTCAATGACTTAATTTCGTATTTTGCCGTTGCGATTGACTTCGGGTCTGGCCTTGGAGTTGACCTTGAGCCGAAAAAATCGAGTTCAGGACCCCCGCAGGAAATTTGAATAAGGGACCTAATGTTAGTTTGTAAGTCAGGTATAGGAACTTGTTCTCGGGTCTGATGAATTTGTATTCTAATAAGAGGCCCTAGTCTCGTAAGGAGGGTACAGATAGCGTAAGGTAAATCTAGAAATTAAATATGGTATTTTATAAAGTTAACAAAGCATTTATGTCTATCTCTATTTATCTAACATGAAGCCACAAGAACGTGTTTCGACTTGTATGTACTTCTAATCAGTTGCCGAGACACGCACCTAGACCTTGTGCAATTATTGTGAACACGGATCCTGCAAACAAACCAGGCCAACATTGGACTGCTATCTACATTGACGAGAATGGTAACGGAGAATATTTTGATTCCTTTGGGAGACCCCCCGCTACAACAAAACGACGCTGCAGAATTACCATTACGAAGTCTGTAGACTTTACACGTTAATATTTTTGTATTTTAGAATAAATAATAATTAATAAGTTTTTCACTACATGTTTAGTTATAAATGATGAGATAATCAAATTATTGTATAATTCTTATAAAATATCAATAATACAGGGTCATTTCAAAATTTCACCCATTACAATGAAAGAATCGTCCGTTTTACGTTGAAAGTAATTTTTTTACAATCTCGAGGTCGTTATTCATATATTGAAAAAAATTGAGCTAACGCATCTGTAATAATTTTAATAACATTAACATAATTATGCAATCTCTTTTATAATAAACTCATTACGAAAAATAAAATCACGCTGTAAAACAAAAACAGTTATCCACGTCAGAATGACATTTAAACTTCATGTTAGATAAATAGAGATAGACATAAATGCTTTGTTAACTTTATAAAATACCATATTTAATTTCTAGATTTACCTTACGCTATCTGTACCCTCCTTACGAGACTAGGGCCTCTTATTAGAATACAAATTCATCAGACCCGAGAACAAGTTCCTATACCTGACTTACAAACTAACATTAGGTCCCTTATTCAAATTTCCTGCGGGGGTCCTGAACTCGATTTTTTCGGCTCAAGGTCAACTGCAAAGCCAGATCCCAGGTCAATCTCAAGGTCAAAATACGAAATTAAGTCATTGAAAATTCCCAAGGACAACTCCATAGCCTTGCCCTGGAAAAACCACAAGGTCAAATGACGCCGTCCGCGTGGGCGTCAAGGTCAAACCGGCGGGGGACTTGGACGTCACAAAAGCAAAATGGCGGCCAAGGTGTCGGTGTTCTACTCGTAGGTAACCGAGTACCTCGCTTTTCTGAACTAATTAAAAAGGGTTTATTATATTTTTAAATTGATATCGATAGTCTTTTTTATATAGAATCCAAAAGTGCAAATTGTTTTTAAATGAATTTTCTCCATTAAAGCCAAATTTTCCAGCAACATGCCCGCATGCTGTACATGTCAGTATGTAACGTTGCATCTATATTTTTGTCACATTTTGGAATTAACATATTAGTGCGCAGTTGCACGTAATGTGTGTACCTTAATAACATTTTTCAATTTTTATAATTATCTTTTCTTAATTATCTATTATTTTATCTATTTCCGCGCTTATTAGTAAACGTACACGAAGTGAAATTTTACGGATGAAACCTATTGCTAACTTCACGTCAGTTCATTATTTTATATACAAACGAAGATAATTCGTAGGATATAAGTCTTAATAGATACTCACGATCTGCGAGATGTACATCATGAAACCAACTCGCTTATGGTTTACAATCCCGCTTCCGCTGGTTTATTAATTTTAATAATAAATCACAAAGTAACATTCAATTGAGTCGATTTCCTCTTTAGATGGTCATTTGTATGAATTTTGAAAAACACAAAAGCTTGCAAAAATTTATTGGTAAAAATGTCTCATAACCCATTACAGTACGTATAAATAATTTTATATCCCTCACAAATCGATAAAACACACGCATAAAATGTATCATTAGTCATCGGTAAATAATAAAACTCCACGAATATTGTAACATAGTTGCATCCTTTTGCAATAAATAAAAAAAGTTCTCAACTTTATCGTTTTGTTTTTTTTTTTACAATATCTACTTTAAATAAGCATTTATCAATATTAATATACAGTCAATTTTAAAAAAGTTAAAATAAGAAATGTTCTGTAATTTAATTTTTATTAAAGAAAGGAATTTGTCTTTGTTGTGCTCGTAATTACTAGATACAATTTTTTAAATAAATTTAGTGCGCGTTCAAGCGACAAATTATAAATTTGAAAATGTAAACTTTCACCATTAACACTCATAATAAAATACTTATCTTTTTGGGATTTTTTAATGGTGTACTTTAAATTATACAATCTAAACGTTTCGATAACACTTACAAGTGTTATCGAAACGTTTAGATATAATTTAAATACCTTAAAAATCAAAATAATATTATCTTATTGTTTACCTTAAATTTCTTTAAATTAAGATTATTTACAAGCGCTTCAAAAGTATTAATAAAAATTGTAATAGCACAAGAACACGTATTAAGTACATTTTATTTGTTTCTTATGCTATCCACATTTTCACGAACAGCATTTCAATTGAGCTTCCTTTACAGCAAATAATTTGTTAAATCAATTATCTACATATTTTGAACATCGCCATCTACTGGTGGAGATATTTAATCTGGGAATATACTGTATAAATGTAGTGTAAACGCGTGTTCCTAAATTACAATACAAAAAATACTTTTTGGGTTTTCGTCCGACAATATTAACTTCCCGATCTTCAAAAATGCCCAGAAAATCACTGTTTTGGACCTAGATCTGTAAAACGTTAAAATGTTTGGTTATTATTTTTCATACATAAACCTACCCCTCGACATTTTCTGACGGTCATCATAGGTTCATATACGAGGAACGACTAAGGAGAGGAACTCGTTCCTTGATCTGCGCATGCGATTAAAACTTTCGATATATACATATATATATATATATATATATATATATATATATATATATATATATATATAGATACATATATATATATATATATATATATATATATATATATATAGATATATATATATATATATATATATATATATATATATATATATATATATATATATATATATATATATATATATATACAGGGTCTCCTAGTGCGACAACGAAGGATATCTCCTTACGCAATAGGGATAGAAAAAAAGTTAAATACAAAAGTTTTTCAGTAATGAAATCCACATTTAAAGAAAATATTTTCGTTTATACAGGGTGTCTCATATGAACTGGAGAACATGCAACTTCATTTTTTTAAACAGGACACTGTATTTTATTACATTTTCTGACTTTTTTATAAACTGTGAATCGATTTTATTAAGGTCTATTACCATCTAAAATTAATAGTTTTTGAGATATTTAATGTTTTTTTTTAAAAATCGCGATTTTCACGTATCGTTGACAAAGGGCATACTTTTTTATTTGATATCCTTAAAAGAAAATATTTTGTAGGTTACTAGTGCATAGACACACTTACTTTGTGTTCCTATAAAAATTTGAAAATATTATTTAGGGTGTTGCCAAAACTATTCACAAAATCATAATCTTCAAAACACAAAATCTCAATTTCTTTAAATGGAATGACATGTTTTTTTACGGAAAAATTTTGATTAAGCAATAAGGTAACTTTTTTGAAAAACATGTCCTATACCTATCTTTCAATGTTATTCTAGTTTTTAAAATTTATTTTTACTTTCTCGTATACGTAGTATAGAGAAGGTAATGTAATCGCGAAAAAAATCGACCTCGAGATTTTGATGGTTCTGAACGTTTTCGAGGTGCCCGAGTCCGAAAAAAGCATTTTTGGAAAAATGTCTGTGTGTGTATGTGTGCCTGTGCGTGTGTGTGTGTGGTGTGCGTGTGTGGTGTGCGTGTGTGGTGTGCGTGTGTGGTGTGCGTGTGTGGTGTGCGTGTGTGGTGTGCGTGTGTGGTGTGCGTGTGTGGTGTGCGTGTGTGGTGTGCGTGTGTGGTGTGCGTGTGTGGTGTGCGTGTGTGGTGTGCGTGTGTGGTGTGCGGTGTGGTGTGCGTGTGTGGTGTGCGTGCGTGCGTGCGTGCGTGCGTGCGTGCGTGCGTGCTAGTGTGTGTTATGTGTTTATTATTATTATTATTATTATTATATTTATTAGAACAATTGTCTTACATACTGTTTTGTGTTACATCTAAAATTTTTATAATTGGTTTTACAATGTCATACACTCGCCATACTTGACTCATTATTGTAGTAGAACACCCCATTCTATGTTGCTGTTTTGGTCCGTATAACATAAAATTTTGTTAATGCACCATTGTTGTTGAAAAACTCCTACCGAATTTTTTCCTTTGTGCCAAGAAAACACTTGAATTAATTTATTCTTAAAGTTATGCGTAAATGACTCTTTAAAGTTTACTTGCATTTTATTATTCTTCATACTATTTATGGCTTCTGTGTATACATGGTACTTGCAAAAATTAAGAACATAATTTGAGAGGTTTATTTTTCTGTATTGCCTCCTAACCCACACTAGGCTGCTCTGTGTTACAGTTTTCGAGCATATCCCTTGCACTAAGTTTCTTACCAAAACCCAAGTACTTTTAATTCTAGGACAGTTCACCAACATGTGCCAAGCATTTGCGTTTATCGCTTGGCAAAAAAACAAGTGTCCGCCTGTCTAATTTTTGTTTTACAAAGGTATATTGGATCTGCTATCCTGTTTTTGCGAAGCGCCACGATACCTCTCCTATATATCCGGGTGTAAGATCATTGAAGAAAGACTTCCAATGGGTTGTATCGATAACCCATTCGTTTTGAAGCTTTTGGTCTAGCTTCGTGTTAAATGTCGCTGATGTTAGTGCTTGCTGAAAGCGTTTGCGAGTGTTTTTGGACAGCTTTACTTGTGTCTGTTCGGAAGCTTGAAATAGTATACTAACTTTATCCTCTTGTACTGCATTAATATCTTGTAAGAACATCTTGCGAAACGTTTTCTTAATTCTGTTGTAATGCGATAACATCTGAATTTTGGTGTGGGGAGAAACTTGTAACAGAGCACCTATCTCTTCTTCATTCATCCAATTTCCGTTTCTTCTGAAATCTCCAAGAAGTTTAAACCCAAAGTTTGGCCAGTCAGCAGTAAAGATCGGCGGAACTTCACGTACAATTAGTTTGGAAGGGACGGTTGGAATATTAGAGGCGTTGAAGTTTTCTAGTACAAGCTGTTCTGATTGTGCACACCTGATTACATCCAGCAGAAAAGGTGATACTTGATTAACATTTGGCTCTCTTTTGTCCAGGAAAAACCACTGCCAAGACAATTCCACATTGCCTATTGATTTTAACTCGCACTCAATAACAGATTTCCATTTTGTTTTCAGTGGTATCAATAAATTTTTGGCTAACCATATCCGCATTAGCTTAACTTTAGATGGAATGTGCACTAACCCCAGTCCGCCTTGCTTTACAGAAAGGCATAAGTCCGTTAGCTAGTCCAATGCTTCCCTTTCCACATAAAATCTATTAGTTTTTGTTGAAGTGCTTTTTGTTGTTGGAGAGAGACCGATTCTGCTTGTAATATATGCCATAATCTTGGTGATATGAACTGGTTGATGACTTTTCTACGCCCTAGAAGGGACAGTGATGGTAACTTCCACTTCCATTTAGCAAATGATTTATTTAATGTGTCACTTAACGTTTTAAAGGCTTCAGTTGAGTCACGTGTCGAACTGTTGAAGAAGGATATTCCAAGCACCTTAATGCTGTCTGAAGACCAATCGAAGTTCATGGGTGTCTCTGATTTACCTCTCCATTCTCCCGCCCAAAAACCTTTGCATTTAGCATCATTTAACTGCGAGCCAGATTCTGTCGCATAGGTTTTGTAGCATTTTTGCAGATGATCAAAATCTTGCTCTTTACCGGTAAAGACCGAAACGTCATCCGCATATGCACTAACCTTAACTTTTACGGACGCGAAAGGATGTGGAACAGTGAATCCTTCGAGGGATTTCCGGATTAGGGCTAGGAAAGGCTCAATTGCGAGCGAAAAAAGAGGACCTGACAGGGGGCATCCTTGTCTAATACCTTTGCGGAGGTTAATAGCTCGCGATAATAATGAGCCCACTCTTATATGACTGGAAGTACTTGCATACAACAGTTTCACGCTAGTAATAAACGATGTTCCTAGATTCATCTTTTCTAAGACGTAAAAGAGGTAGTTGTGAGATATTATCGAAAGCTGCCTTTTGATCCAAGTTTATTATAGCCAATGGAACGTTTTGTTGATTTGCTAAATAAATTAATTCTCTATGGAGATGCAGCGTATCATATAATGATCTTTTGGGTATAGAATAACTTTGATCAGAATTTACGACCTTTTCTATTACTCTAGATAGTCTTAATGAAAGTACTTTTGCTATAATTTTGTAGTCTGTTGACAACAACGAAATAGGTCGCCAGTTATTGATCTCCAATAGGTCTCCCTTTTTAGGTAACAAGATTACAATTGCTTTGTTCGTTGTTGATGGTAACTGACCGCTCTGTATGGCTGCAGTTATCATTGTATGGTAGCTTGATTCTAAAAGATCCCAAAATTTTGGTAAAATGCTGTTGTCAAGCCATCCAGGCCTGGTGCACTGTTTTTGTTTAGGGTAGTTAGTGCGTTAGTAACCTCAGAACTTGTTATTGCCTGGTTTAAAACGATTTTGTCTTGGTCAGGTAGGCTAGTTATGTTATCATATAAATCACTCTTCTTATTTATTATGACGCGATTCAGATCATATGACGTCTGGAAGTGTTTGTAGACTAGAGAACACACGGTTGGTAAATCTTGTACAACTTCGTTGCAGTGTCTTAACGAACACAGGGTTTTAAAGGGGTAGCCTAGTTTTTTAATTAGCGTTGGACGATCTTTATGGACTAGATTCTCGTGCTTTGTTGTAATTAATCGTTTTTCGGTAATTCTCAAGTAAGCATCTTTAGTGTTCGTCATAAGGTTAGACGTTCGTTGTATATTTCCGCTTACGGCTCCCTTCGTGAGGTTTTTAAGAGTTCGTTGAATGGTGTTTAACTCCTCATATCGCTTTTGCTTATTTTGCCGTTGATACAAGATTACTATGTCCTTGATTTTACCTTTCAGTTGTTCCCACCAAGATATTATGTTGCGATCGTTTATGTCATGCGATAGTTCCGCCGTTAAAAAGGTCCTCATGGTGTTTATAAAACAACTGTCATCCAAGAGAAGGTTGTTAAATTTCCAGTATGGTGGATATGAAACTGGATTCGAGATTTTCAGAGATAGTGCTACAGAAAGGTGATCAGAGAATGACGCATGCAACGATGATGATAATAATGAAGATGTAATATTGTTTGAACAATAAATTCTATCAAGTCTTGATGCTGTTGGAGGGCCAGAGGCAGTAAAAAACGTGTAACCACTTCGATCTCGATTAACAAAATCCCAACAGTCAATAAGGTTGCTTCTTGCTATGATTTCCTTTAAGTTGTTTGATAAACTGATATTCCTTTCTGTTGATCCACATCTGTCCCTTGATGGATTCAGCGTGCAATTAAAGTCTCCCCCAAGAAATACACGGTGGTTGCCTTCCTCATTATTCAAAAACAAATTTAAGGTGGTTAAGATGTCTTCAGCCAGCTGAGCATTGTTTGGTAAGTATACGTTAACAATATGCCATATAGTATTGCCTAAAGACACGGATATCCGTTGAAGGTATGATACACTTAATAATTCGTGCTCTATAACACGTAAGTTTTTTTTAACTGCAATTAGTGTTCCACTGTAATCAGTAATGTACGGATTTAACAAGAAAAAATGCGTGTTGCAATTCAACGAAATCGGAAGCTTATTTATATTTGCTTCCTGAACTAAAAGAATATCCGGTGAATTGACGTTAATGAAGGTAACGAGTTCGTTCCATTTGAACTCGGTTCTTAAGCTTTTAGCGTTAAGGGTATAAATACTTAATTTGTCGCACTGCATGATGAAATATTAATATGTGCTGGAATCACTATCTGGAGATGGTAATCTTAATTGGGATCGGGCTGGGGACTCTGAATGTGTTTCTCGATCAAGGTCCCTTTTTATGTGAGCCACTATTCTTTTACACCTTTCTTTAATAGACCGTTGCGAAAAAGAGGAGCGACTTCTTGAATTAACCTAATAGATCATCTATATTGCTTGTATAGATCCTAGCTACTTCAAGGCTATTATTTACTCCTTTAACTTTATTCAGAAAATCGGAGAAGGTTACGAAATCCATAATTAAGTTGTCTTTGTCCTTCCAAAAAATTTGAATTTCGTTATGGTCCTCGATTGTGGGAGTATTTTCGATTTTACGTTTCTTTAAGTTTGATTTAACAGTTTGTGAAAGTTTTGGTTTGATAAATTCTTCGCTATTATCTAAAAGTTCCCGTGAAAGTGATAGTTCATTTTGTGTAATTTCTTTGTCTGACTCTGATTGAACTTCTTCGGCGGTTTCTTGAGATAAAATTGGTACAGAGCCTTCGGTACTTTCTGTATGTGGTCTTTTGTTACTTTCATTAGCTGAAACATTAGATGTTATGACATTAATTTGAGGGCATTTAGATGCAATGTGTCCAAGCTCGTTGCACTTGAAGCACTTAATCTTTTCGTCCGAGAGAAAAAACCTGTATTCTTCGTTTTCAAATTCTAGTACAATTGAAGAAGGGATATTGGCGACTGCTTCTGCATCAGATGCTATAAAAACTTGTCTTCTAAAACTATAGACATGAAGGTATTCTTCTAGTCCAATACCAGCACCGATAAAGGATAATGGAGACACTAAACGTAAATTATTTCTCTTTAATTCATCCTCAATCACGTCGTGCGGTATGCAAGGAGGTACATTAGATATAATGATGCGTTTCGCAGGTAAAATTAGTTTTCGCGCGGGTATAAATAAGTCATTTATATTTACACCACCATGAATTTCAGTAAAAGTATTCACTAAATCTTTTGAAGATAAATACAAGCATATACG